>JAULBM010324957.1:0-13321 GCA_032357055.1 Geukensia granosissima | reverse complement strand
AATTATATGTATATTATGTAGTATGTTTTTTAATGTTTTAGGCAAATCCATCATAATTTTTAATTCTTATATATTATTGTAGTCTGATTTTCCTTAAATTCATCTTAGGATAAGCTTGACATTTCCATTGAAGAAGCATATTAAAATTTTATTAAGAACTATAAGGACCTGTTGTGTGTCATTTAGATAAAACTACTCATTTAGATGCAATCAGATGCTCAAAGAAAAAGACTTAACATTTTTTTGAAAATTCGAGAAGAAATCTGGACTATTTCATCTGTTCATGTCCTTATTTTATTTCCCACATTTTTGAATGTTTAAGGCAAAACCAGATGCAATAGAGGAGTGTACAATGTTCGATGGGAGTTTTAAGGCATATGAAATGGTTCACAGCGAGGTACTTGGTCAACATGGTGGTGCATTATTGTTAGAAAAAACTAACTCTGCCTTCAACCCGAAGGTCCTAGGAATGATTTGTCTTAGAACAAAGGTATGAATGCAGTTGTACAAGATAAGTTTAGAAGAAATTGGAGATATGGTATGGATGTTTATTAGATAGCCTTTCATTAAGTCTAAAATACAATCATCATCTATAGGTTTACTTTAGGTCATGGACAATGGAGAGAGATCCAAACCCATGTTGAAAGGAATTCGAAGATGCCAAAGGGGCAAACAGAAATCGTTAAGTTGGAAGACAGACAAGACCATGACCAACAAAATGAAATGAAAGACAAATATATAATCCACAACACCACACTGAAAACTAAAGCTGGAATAACAAGAACCCTACAAAAACCAGGGTAAGTTCAGGTGCTCAGTAAAAGCAACTCCTGCTCCACTATTGGCACCCGTCATGTTTCTCAGTAGACAAAGCCAGTGTATTGTCACAATTGATATTAGTCACAAACCGTGTAGGAACGGATTTGTATTGGTGAGGGATGGACACATTTCGGGAGATTTCGTTGTTTTCATAAAATTTGCTGGAAGCTCCTATTGAGATTCGGAGACTTAACACCTTTGTTACTGTAAGGTCCAACTAGTTTTGCTGGCAATGTGCAACCTTTCAAATGTAACAATTATTGGCTAATAAAGCCACAGTGTATGAATTAAATTTTAAATCTTACTCCCTAAATGCTTGGCCTAAGATTTTAATGACCATGCCAAGAACAACTTGACAAAATCACAGCATGTAGCAAAGGGAAATTTCATCCACAGTATATCAAAAGAATATAAATAAACTGAGAAGATAAGGTAATTTGATGGACATATGAATAATTTTTGATGATCAGTTTATGGATTTGCATGGGCACTGGCCTCTTTAAAGTCAAAATCCCCCAAATTTTTCCCCACTAGTAAAACTAGACTCTCCTAGAATCAAGATTCTGAAATGGCCTTTGATCATAAAAAAAAAATTAGTTGAATTAGATATTGTAGTATTACCTTTATCAGATTGCATAGCAGATCTAAAGCACATTGGGGGTTAAAATAATAAATATATTATCTTAACACAGTAGTGGTGTTCATGCTTGCTTTAAGTGCAAAAGTCGTGGGTTTAATCCCTAGCTGGGTCAAAACAAAGACTTTTATAAAAATTGGTCTTTGCAGCTTCTCTACTAAGCTTACAGCATTTATGAGTAAAAGCAAAGACCATTGTCAGAATAATGTGTCTAAGTAAAGTCCCTTCAGGAGCTAGCACTGTAAAAATCAAGCTTGGCCTGTTAGTCGAGTACAAAACCAGACTCCTTCATCATTACTCTTTAATATGCTCTCAACCTTAATATGCAAGAAATATTTGCTGCTGGAGGATGAGAAGCACATATAGATAGTCAATATTGTTATCATATTCAATATTATGATATTACATATTTTTCAGGTATTGTTTACTTTCATGGATATGAAACAAAGTCACTATAATGTCATTGTAAACAAAGGCCAAGTAACAGACGAAAGACAGCGATGTACAATTTACTACACAAAACCATATGATTTCCTGATAAAGCCTGAAAGAGATCAAATTTTAGACTTTCTTTTCTGGATTGGATATGTGCAAAGTTCTTCAAACAGTAAACAGTAACAGCTAAATGTTACCAAAATTATATATGTTTATCATTACAATATTAATAAATATAATATGTTTTTTATTACTTTATTAATTAATTTATTAAATCACCCGTAAAGGATATAGAATAAATGCCAGAAAGACATTCCTTATTTTTATATGGCCCTCTACCAAAATTTTATCTGGCATTCCTAACCACCATGATGGCCACCACAGATGTACTTTATTTTGACATGAGACCCTTAGGAGAACTGATTAAAAATGATTTGTCTGAAACTGCTAAGCCAATGTAACTAAGATTTAGTGGAATGATCATTGGATGGCCTCGACCAAAGATTTATTTGGCAGTCCATTCTAGCAAACAACCAAGCTTATTAGGACCATGGGAAGGTTCTGTCAGGTGAGCAATACAGGCTCCTGGGAGCCTATGGTTTAAAATTCAGCAACTGATTTCACAAAAAAATCATAAGTCTAAGATTGAATGTTAGTGTGGAAACTTCAAATGAAACTCATTGTGACATCATAATTTATGATAGAAATCACACTTGCAACATTATGTGAAATTGACAAGTCAAGAAAGTCACTGTATTAGATACATGCTCTTGAGAAATTTTGACTTGTGACATCATCTATGTAACAGAAGCTGAATTTAAAGGTTTTGGAAGAGGATGGCCATGAGGGACAATTGGAATGCTGGTCTTTTGCTTGAAAATTTGGAGTACATTTGATGAGCAGCAACTTCAAAATTTTTTGCCTATTTCTAATGTAATTTAAGCTACAAGGTCTGGTTTTCCAGCAAGTCCCTTACAGCTGCATTTCATGGGATTTTAAAATGAGGACAGGAAGGCATCATGTGACCTGAAAGGGTTAGCCTAAACAGAAAATTATTTTTGGAAATCCCCAACCTAAGGCTATTCTTTACATGATTTTCAACCATCAATAAAGATATGATAAGTGGAAAATTGATGAAGGTGGCCTCTCAGTCGGTATTAAATTTTAAAAATATCTTGCAGTAAGTGAATTGAAATTCTTTAATAATACATATAACGAAAGTATATAATATAAATAGGAGAGGAGGTTGGTTGTCCTATACTCTAGTCACAACTGGAAAAGTCTTTTTTACCATTTTAAGACATTAAGTTTACCATGGCAACCTGAAGAAAAAAGCAGCTAGGCACTTAACACTGTCTTTTAGTAGAAGGCCTCAGTCTTCTCAATCATGCTTTAAGAAAGGGAAACATGTAATATTTCTTCTGGCTTTTAAAGGGTTTGGAAGTCATTTGGGGTCAGAAATGTCTAGTTGACTTTTTTGATAAATTTAAGGAAATTGGAAAATAAATTGTAATCTGTCCTATGCATCAGCCATAACAAAATATAATATGATTCGGTTCTGTCCTAAACTACAAACCATAGACATCCAAATGTCAGGCCACCCATGCCAGATATGAAGTTGTGGCAAATTTTGGTGTACATTATATGAGCTTGTCATCGGCAACTGAAAGTTTGATAATTTCTAGTTTTGTTCAGCCACAAGGTCTGGTTTTCTACAAGCCTGTCACAGTTGCAATTTATGGTGACTGGGTGTCCATAGTTGAAGATGGAACTTGTTGTCTTAGGCATCAAGCAGAGTGAAACATCTGGTGAAACTGATTGGCAAATTAAACTGAATATTGGCCCTAATGCATCTATGGGATATCTTCTATAAAGTTTGCTTATATCATCCTGTCGGTCAACAAATGAATGTCTCCGCCTACCAGAAAAACTTAAATCTTGAAATTTATAAACAGCTTTAAATGCATTTCATGTTCCAAAATATACTAAAAACAAATATCCAAATTTTAGTCCGTTTGAAAATATTCTAAGAGCAACTTTTTTTACAAGTTGGTGTCACAACATCATCTTATACAGAGACATCATGTTTTTACTTAGTGAAAAATAGAAGAAAAATATTGCAACAGATGTTGAAAACATATTTTCAGAAAATTATGAACCAAAGTAGTTATGACTAAAAGAGTTACATGTAAAAGATATGGTACAAAAGTTTTTACTCATTCGTTGAGCAGGTCTGATAAAAATATTCCCAGAAAACAAATTTAACTTGTGAGACATATAAAAACATGAAAGCCACTGGCATTTCAAGCCTTTCAGACAACTTGAGTTTACAACTCCGTTTCAAAGAAGTGGAATTGCTTACCCTTTAACCCCAGTTGACCTCCTGGTGTTATAGAGGAAGAAAACTTACCCCAACAAGAGTTTACCACATAGGTTTTTTAGGAGGGTCCATGATGTCTTGGTGTTTGTCATGTCTTGCCTTCTGACTTATCCTAGCTTAACTGACCTGTTAATTTCTTGCTTGAGGTTTTTAGCCACTTTTAACAATATGCTCGAAATATGGTGTTGGTCAATTTTGTTTGTGCAGGAAGCCAAAGTGCTCATGGACTTTGCATGGTATCTTTTCAATTCATGTTCCCATATTACATGTGCATTTTTTTTATATTACATTAGATTTAATGTTATCTGTTTAACATTATTTTACAACTTAGAAATCCACACGGATTCTGTGCCCAATAATTTACATAGCTCATATTTTGTTACATTATGGTTCTACATGCTGCAGATACATTTTATTTTTTGGCACGTGCACAAAACCTTGTTTTCTTTGGCTATTCATATTTTTACACTTAATCCAGCCAGACCTGTTTTGGTAGATGTCTTAGCATAATTATAAATTTTGCTTGGATTTAAACTAGCTGTCAGAAAAAGTACTTTTTTGAGGTTTGTACATCTTCTTGTCTCTTGTTTTTTTGTAATTGTCTGCGTACTATACATTGACTTCATATGTTAAATCTTATACAGAGGGTTTTAAAGTTTTGATTATGTAGTTTTGTCACACCACTGTTCCAGGTTAGTAGTAGAAGATTGAGAACTTACGAACATGTTTAAGCCTGACACACACTTTAAGTGCCTGTTCCAATCCAGGAATCTATGATTCATTGGATGTAATTGTTTTTATACATTTTGAAACAGCCACTACTTTTTCATGGTTTTGTTCATCTTGTTGTCTCTTGCTTTATTTGTAATTGTCTGCATACTATACATGGATTTTGTAAAGTTAAATCTTTGCAATTGGTTTTTTAAAGGTTGCCTTAATGTCATTTTGTCAAACAACTGTTTGTGAGTATAATCACAAACTTGTCCAACCTGCCATATACTTTATGTGCTTTTCCCAAGCCTGGAACCTGTAATCCAGTGGAAATCTTTGTTTTTATGTTGTTACTTGTTTTACATTGTATGCTTATTTAGACAGTTGTGACATCATATTTTATTTTCTTGGCATTTTACAGCTTGAGATAGGGTGTGGAATTGTTTCCATTGTTGATGGCCTTAGGGCAACCTGTAGATGTTGGTAATTTATATGTTTTGAATGGATTTTCTATAGCTATCAGAATAATTTTAAAAGTACATGTTATATCTTATGTTTTCTGTTCAAGATAAAACCAAGTCTCCTAAATTTGAAATCTTTAAGATCAAATATTGATGTACTTTGATCTGAATAAACAAAACCAATGCTGTTCATCTCTGACAATCAACAAAAACAGAAAATTATTTAAATTTAGAGTTTATTAAAAACTATAGAATATGTAGCATTTCATACATAGCTTATCCTTAGCATGGGACATTGAAAATCCCACTCATGTTAGTGGATTCTGCTCTGAAAATTCATAAATGTATGCTGAATATGATCAAGATTACAAGGACACTTCACTATGACCATGTATGTATGAACATTATTCTCCGTCTTGACTCCAGAGTGACCATGTATGTATGACGACTTTAACCATGTATTTGTGATCACTCCACTTTGGTCATGTATGTATGACGACAGTGACCATGTATGTATGATCACTTCACTGTGACCATGTATGTATGATGACAGTGACCATGTATGTATGATGACAGTGACCACATGTATGAAATGCTACATATTCTTTAGTTTTTAATAAACTCTAAATCTAAATAATTTACATGGCATGATAATTCAAAAAAACCAACTTTCATCAAAAGATGTTCTAATCTAAACCAATTTCCCAACCTTGATCAACTCTAAATTCTCAGTTAGGTGTGCAAACTTTTACAGTTTGGCTGTAGCTTGTTGACAAAGTTCAATTAAATACTTTACCAGTCAATTGGTTTGAAGTGGGGGGATTTAACATTAAAGAATTCACACTGTCAAAACAAGGAAATAATAAATTATTATACAATACATAATTCAGAGTTGTTTTGTTGTTTCAAACAAAAAGGAAATATTTTCATTTAACAATGAAAAGAATTTTGTTTAGACTAAGTAGGATAAAAACAAAATAAATACTTCATACAATTTTCTGATGTACTTTTATTTCAAAGAAAAAGGAAACATTTATTTTAAATCAATCAAATATATACATGTATCGATAATTACCACAGCAGCTATGGGACAATTCATATTAATAATTGTTCATTTTCTATTTTGTCAATAATCTTTTTGATAAGAGAGATAAATGCAAGGCAGTATTTTTTAATGAACTTGTTTCATGCCCCACAGAAATCTCGTGAACTAAGGCAACACCTTAACAAGAAATTAGGCAGTGCTCAATCCAAAAAATATGTGGATTTTGTCTTTCTGGAATATATTCCATTAAGGTAACCATTTCCCACTTCTCTTCACCATCCCTTCTCTGCAAACTGACCCTATTTTTTTCAATTCCTGTTTTATAAATCCACCCTTCCTGCTCAGAATTCTGAACATGACCTATACAAAATATATGGTACAACAGGAAGAGTGTTAGCCTAAAATAGTACTATTCAGGAGATGTCCATATCCTGGCCACGTCTGAGGTACTCAAAACAGGGAAGAAAAAATAAGGAAGTTTAAAAAAATGACAATAAACCAGTGGAAGTGTGTCCTAAATCAACATGGATCTGAACTGATTCTCACTGTTTGTCATCTGATTGTTTATTTCTAGGACAATAAAAACATTGATCTCTGCTGCTGATATCAATACATTCATATAGAGAAAACGGATATTGTCCTATCAATGTACAGAGAAACTACAGGCTACAAGCAGGCAAAAATCCAAGTTTTAGAACTGTATTCAATGTAAAATGTTGGGATAATATCAATTCAGAACAGAGCTAATTTCATTGAAAAAAAAACCAAAATGAAATGACCATATACATCTATTTTTGAATGACTCAGTTTCAAATTTATTCTGGGAAATCAATGCTGTTTTTTTTTAAAGTCATAAAACAATTGTCACTGTGTTGCTTAACCAAGTGTATATTAAATAATGTTTTCCTAAAGGTTTCTAAAGTTTTTCTTTGTCTGGTAACAATAAAACAAAAAAAACTTGGTGCACTTTTGTGTTCGCCTTAGGTACTTTGCATTGATCTATCTGATCTATTGATCTATTTTCAGTATTCAAGATACTTACAAATCAGATAAAGTCATATGATAAGAGGACAGATACAGATAAAATCACAAGATGTGAGAACAGTTTTCTCTAATTCTTCTGCAATATTCTCAACCAGTGTGAACAAAAATGTGATTAACAAGGTCATTTGCAAAAAAGGTGGTTTACAATGCGCACTGTTAATTTGTCTTACTTCATATATTTTGAAATGAAATAATACGAGAATTTCTTAAATCAGAAAAATAATTCCAAAAAAAATTCTCACAGAATAAATATAAGAATAGGATTACAATTCTGAGAAGGCAACCCCAAACCTGCCCAACATATATAAAACAGCAACAGGAATCAAATAATATGATGAAAAATACAATTCAAAACCTAAGTGATTGATTTTGGGTATGTTCCATCATCCAGTTACAGGAATTTGTCCATCAAAGTCATCACAAAATATTTATTGCATAAGTGATAGCTTGTGAAATTTGTTATTTGTTAATAATGTCAAACCAGAGAACTTACAATGTACATGTCAGTGAGGACCTGAACATAATGTCAAATAAAAATTTTAGGAATTGGTAAATGGCACACCAGAAAATTGCTTACATGGCAAAAACACATAATTATTGATCTTTACACATAAATAAACCATTCCTCTGCTGAAAAAACTTTAAATGGAAGAATTAAACTGTAGACAAACAGACAGACAGACATAGGGAGACACATACATCTCAACTGGGAGCCCTAATTTAATACAACACATATAGTCTTTACAAAGCAAGTAATAATAAGTGAGTTAAATGACTATGGTGAAAATATTAGTAAAAATGACCCATTTCATTGTAGCCTAAATAATTAAGGGTAAAGGTAGCCACATTCAAAAGGTAAAAACAATGCAAACCAAACATGTAAAATTAAGAATGTACAACAAAAATAAAATAAGATTAAATAAAATTAATATTCATTTCCTTGTAACAGCTTTTGAGAAAGTCAACCTCATACAAGTACAGAGTTGTGGAAAAATTACAAAATTGGAACTTTTAACCAATATTACCCTTTGACGTCAATATACATCACAATTTTTTCAAATTAATGCTGAGGGTCATTCATCATTTTCATAAAATATCTCAAACTGAGATGTTCCTGATAACCTTATGTTTTTCCTTAAATGCTTAAAGTCAGGTCATATGATTGGTCAGTTTTTGAGTTGAAAGTGAAATAAGGAAGTCCTCAATTTGAGATGTTTTGTGAAACCTTAACATGAAACATGTATATTTGGGAAACATACTACAAACTTAAATGAATATTCTGTCAAATATGACATTGTGGTATCAGAAATTAATCCATGCACTGATTGTTGCAAATTGCAAAATGAAGATGATAAACTGCAGTATTATACTAGAATTCTTAATTCCCATTACCAAGGGCAAGTGAAATTTGGGCCTGGGGAAATAAGGTACACAGTTATTCTTTCCGCTGGCAAGTTAAAAACTTCATGTGCTGTAAGGCTTTACTTATTTAGAAAAGTAGTCACTGACTATGGGAAAGTTGATTTTATTTGGATTATTCCCATGGAAACTTCAAAACATCCTAGTACACTGTTTATTTTTTCATTCTTTTACATGTTGTAATATGGGTTCTTGGTGATTAAGTGGTCCGGGAAGTTGAATTAAACTTTAATACCTATATGTTTATGTAGAAAACTGTCACCTATCATATATACAGCATGATTTAACTTTGTATTATTATAAACCAGGACATAAATGCCTCCTTCCTGGTAAGCAGGAAATAGACATATGTTGGGCCTGAAAACGGGAAACACAGTAGAACTCACCCTGAAAAAGAGTCAGACCAATTTCAAATCATTCCATCATACACAATCCAAGAAACCATTGACGAAAATTGACAGACACATGGATGGAGGAGGGAAATCTTAAATCCCTTATCACCTAAAGGCAGGGAATTTAAATGGATGCACTTGACTAGCAATGCATGTGACAAGATTAATATTTAATCATTATGTCCCACTAGGTTGGTGGTTCTCTCTGTGTACTTTGGTATTATCCAGAAACGTAAACTAACTGAAACAATATGACTGACATCATAGTCTTTTCACAATTTCTGTCTGGCCCGTTGGTATCTTTGAATTCCTTATACCCGGTAATATCCAAAGTGGCTAATGCCTTATCACATGCAATGGGAGTTAAACACAACCTTTTTTGTGGGGTACAAAGTCAGACATGAACTTATGCTGTATAGGTGACAGGCAACAGTGATCTTTACAGGTAAGTTTTTATAAACTGGCCACCCAAAATGCAAATGAAAATATGTATTTGTTGGGTTGATTGATTGACTGAATGGTGCTTACTATCCAGTGGGAAATATTTCATGCATATTCAGGACGAAAGCATGTAAATGATGAGTGATGATGAATGAACCCTGCTTTGTACTAGACCGACACGCAGAGCCAGATTTCTAACGTGCTAGCTCACATAAGCAACAGGAAGACATGCCACTTTACCCAGACACATTATTCTGACTCTGGGATGGCCAGTATTTGCTCTTACTGCTAAATGCTGCCTGCTTAGCGGAGAAGCAGAAAATACCAATTTTAATGTCTTTGGTTTGACCTGGCCAGGGATGGAAACCACGACCTCCCACACTCGAGGCAAGCATGCTATCCATTACACCACCAAGGCAGTTTGTATTTGTTGGGAACTAGTGTGGTTTTACTGAACCATGAATAACACAAAATTGGTACTCATCAAACAATAGTACTTTTAATGTATACCACTGTTTTGCAAACCAAAAGCATGTTAATTTCTGAATATAAAGTATATTGCGAAATTTACAGTTGTAAACTTACTGTTCAAACTGGCCCTGTATGTCCATCAACCATCTGATCCAGTCTATAGCCTGTTTTTCCTGATCACCATTCCTTCAAATATAGATTCTTTTAGTATATATAGCCAGATCACCGGTAATTATTCTAATTAGAGAAAAACCAAAATCATCTCAACCCAACAAACATTTTTGTTTTCCCCAACTTTTTTATTTTTGAAAAATTCAATCACCCACAATTCTATTCCATTGCAGAAAACAACAGGGACATTAAATTTGACCAGTCTAACACTCTGTTTATACTGGAAATTCTAATTTGTTCTTCCCTAGTACAGCATCTCCTGTGAAATTGTAATATAAGCTTGAATGTTGGTGGCAGTTGTTTTTTCTGTTCCAGAGAAATCATTGATTTGAAAAAAAAAATAAAACAAATTCTTTCAGAATTAAACTATAAAATACAATAACAGGTAAAGCTATGGATCAATGTTTTTTATTATGCTGTTCTGTTATTTGTTTTGAGTAATTCTACTGAATTTGTATAAAATCAGCTATTTTTTTCCTAAATAAATTTCATTGCCCTTTAAGACTGTTTAAAATTTTCAGGGAATCAACAGAGGGTATTTTCTCATCTGGGATTATGTCCCCTGAATGGCAAGAAAAATAACATTTCATAGAGCCTCTGCTTGATAATGTATAAATACTTTTTAGCACAATGTTTAGGACCATAAAACACAGTGAAAGTGTTTTGTGTTTTTAATTTTTTTTTGTTTTTTTAACTAGGCCATTGAGTACAAATATTCTGACTTTTTCTGAAACCAATTGCTATTTCCTACAAACTTTCAAAAAAGGTAATCACAGGGATGAATTTTTTGCTTTGAAACTGCAAATAAATAAAGGAGGGGTTAATTCCTCCAACAATAATTAATATATCAGTGCATGTCAAGTGCAGCAAGATCTATAGTACTTAGTACAAATCAATAAATCATTCCTGGTACTTGACCTAGTTCATAGTTCATACTTCCATGTTAGGGTCAATGTACATAATACCATAGAGAAAATGTGTCCATGAGACACGGATGCCCCCGTCTCGACAAATAAGAAGTAGACATATGACAAATATGAAAAGGGGAGACGAGGTACAACTCACCCTGATAATGCTTCAGACCAAATATCAAATCCATGGAACATACATAAGTCTGTATGAACAGAACTTAATGCCTTGGTCACCTTAAGGGAGTAGCCCTATGTAAAGGGACACAACTCTTATATATCAATTGTACGTTTGTATTAACCCTTTTTTATAAATCTAGTGAAAGCACCTGAATAACTCAGATTAATTTAATTCTATTTCCAATGTATGCTTCAAAAGCTTTGATGAGATTGTAAAATTTAAACATTTTAGTGATTTCAAGAGTTATCTCCCTTCGACCAGGGGTACATCCTTAAGGCAGGGCATAAAACTAAATAATGTAATGCAATATTCCAAAAACAGGTGAAAAGCTCTTTTATATTACTGTTCTTCATCTTGAAAGTTATTGTAAAGCCTTCCCATATCTTAAAGGAAGTGTAAGATATCTATTTTAAGGTTCATCATAACCTTTTCTGAAATGGACAACTAAAACAGGCATTATTTTATACTAAGCACAGAAAAGACAGTACTAAATTGCTTATTTTAACTAATAGCTGCACCTAGATTCACTATTTTACTATTCATTTTTCTGATTAATTCAGTTTAAAATTATGCTATTTTAGCTGTCTATTTTCTTTGTGTTTTGAAAAGAGCGGAATATAGTAATTTTTCCATATTACATTGAAATATTTCACCTTGAGGTCATCTATTGTCTCTATTTGTTTACATGTAATTACAGGAAAAATTGCAAATTAAACGCAGGAAAATATCATGTAAATCTTGTGTTCAACTTGTTTACGTATATTCAGATCCCTGAGAAAAATTGAACACACATATCAGGCACAGAATTTTTTATTTTACAGAAACAATGATTTAAAATTAACATACCTAGGTGCAGCTATCAAATAAAATTACAGAATTTTAATAGTAATTGCTGTACTCAGTATATAAAAACAACCCAATTTAGTGGCCCTTTTGAACAATTCCTTCAGATGAACCTTTAAGATTATTATATTTTAAAATTTATAACATTTGAGGAGCAGTTTCACATTAAATATGCCGGCTAGTAATAAATTTTCCTTATGGAATGTTTTTTGTCTATCAGTCTTCATCTTCTTTTGTCTGAACTTTGGTGAAGGATCATAATTTTGTAAATTTAACCCAACAAAATGTTGGTATGTGTCCGCTGTAAGTCTATTTCAAGTGGTCATCTTTTCTTTTGAGGTTGTGATTTTAGGAGTTTGAAGTTATGTATTGAAGATAAACAAATGGAAAATAACAGACTTTATACAGTGAGTTCATTGTCTTAAATAATGGTAAGGAATGACTGCTTATAAATTTTAGTACTTTTCTTTCTCAAATAAAGACTAAATTAAATACTTCTCTTGCTAAGGGCAATGTTTTTGAGATTTCATATGTTTCTGTACTAAGAGCCCCCCCCCCCCACCCACTTTACCATCACAAACTTACAAAAGTTAATGATTTCTGACTGAAGCGCTTCCTTTGTTTTGCTGTTAAATCTTTATTTTTCATGGGTGGTGTTTCATGTATTATTTGTTGTCTCCCATTTATAATTTTTTTGTTTCCATATTTCATAATTACACAAAATGAGTATCCCTTCCTTACAATAAATGTCCCATAATATCAAATTGTTGATTTCTCAAAGAATTTATTTCATGTTCTTTGATTCAAATTTATCACTATTTTCAAACTGTTTTAAAATTACTCATATGCAGTACTCATGAGACTTAAAATGAGAAAAATCGAATGGCGTCAGGGACGCTATAGCCGAGTTGCTGGGTCTGAAGGAAATGCACATTTTGTATAGTTACATATATACTTAGAAAT
>JAULBM010324946.1:0-13321 GCA_032357055.1 Geukensia granosissima | reverse complement strand
ACCCAAAGGGTCTTTTGTTCACCTTTCACATTTCAATGTGCTGCGGTCGTATCATGCTGCGCTTGCAAAGCACCTCTATTTTGAATTATAAAATCTATCATGTTGTTAAGTGTAAACACAGCTAAACAATTTTAGTTACTTATTTTACTCTTCCTTATTATACATTGTTTTTAATTGGCTGATTATTCTGTCATTTCAATATAATAAATTTTATTTTTTTGAGCCTTTTTCAGCTTGCCATGGGGTGTGGATATTTGTCATCTTTGTCGATTATTGATGGCATTAAGGCAAATTTATATGTTTTGGCTGGCTGTCTAAGGGAATCCTATCACATCATCTTTTCTATAATTACATGAGGTAAATGTTGAAGAATTAGACCATGTTAAGAACATTTTGGAGATTTTCAAGGTGGACATGGACATTGAGAGGGTGCCCGAACTGTCATATTCATACACTGTCTTAATTCCCAATCGTAATTGTGGTCATTTCGAAGACAGACTTATAAGTACCAGTCCAAATAAAAATCATGCAGGAGATGATTCCTCCATATCAAAAACCCACCAAACTTAAACTTGTTTTTTCTGTCACCTGCTGCAGCCATTTTACAATATATACATACTCAAGAAAAAATAGTTCCATTTTATGTTTGTAATAATTACGTTTATTTTCGAAATTTGGTTAATTACTGATAAAAGGAATAAAGGACTTTCAGGCTCACCTGCTATTTTACAGTGATAAAGCCAGTATCAGAAACGGAAAGTCCTCTATTCCATATTTAAAGTCAGGGACTGTTCTTGTATACATAACCAGCCTTTGTTTGCCATTTGAGCCTTGTACATGTATGTTTGAGATAAAAATTACATAGAATGTACATGAAAACGACCATCTGCAAGAGTTATCATTCTTGGATTATTTGATTTCTTAGAGATAAAAATGTATGATTTTCTCAAAAGTACAAACCTGACTGAGAAATGGAAATAATCTTGTTATGGTATGAGGTATGAGGTCTGAAAAATCAACTACAGATTGGTGGGTTTTTCCACACCATATATCACTTCACCATTGATATTGCATGAATTTCATAAAGACTGTTAATTAAATAAAATTTAGTTTTGATTCTCTACTTTAAATAAGTAACAGTTTTTTGGCAGAAATATAGTGAACTTTGTGTGGATAACTCCTATTTTGACCACTGTTGCAGGGTGGGCATGACAAAATCCACAGGAGCTTCAAAGCACCCATTATGATTTAAAACTTGTTATTTTTTTAAAGTTGAATATTAATTTTAATCAGATAAATGTGATGTCAAAATATACATGTATAGACAGTAGCACCATCTGCTTTTCTGCTCTTTTCATATTCTTCAGTTAAAATCTTTTAGTTTTGCATTATATGTTGAAGTGTGATAATTAGTTTATTCATATCTGTATAATACATATTGGAAAATACAGCAATTTTTTGTTTGTGTAATCTATAACATTGGGATAGCAAATGAAATTAAACCTTATTTAGATGTTAGAGGTGATATTAAATGTTGCCAACCATCTACACAGTCTTATTTTATTTTTTGGTGTCATGTTTAATTTTAACTTTCCTCTCTTACTTACAGATTTTTATTTTTGAAATGATGGACCAACGACGAAAGATGACCAGTATTATATTGTATTTGATGTCTTGAGCATAATGCAGTTATTATATTGTGAAATGACCTCGGCTACTTATGTATCTATTAGTCAATACAAGGTATAATGTCTTGATAGTATGAAAAACATTCATTATTAAATAGTGATATTTTCATTTACAGTGAAACTCAAATCTCAAACAAATGTCACAGAGAAAAGAAATTTTGTTAGATTTTAACATGTAAAATTAACTAGCAGTGTGATAAATATACAATACATGATGTTGCCGGAAAATATCAAATTTATTTGTACGAGCTTTAGAAATGGGAAACATGTCGTGAGGCTTTGCTGTTTCGCAGCAAGTACAAATGAATTGGATATTTTCTGGCAATGTACATATTTTGTTTTTTTTCTGCAATTCTTAAAAGGTAAATAAAGGGATGATCATATTTCTAAAATTGTTGAATTGTTTCATCATTTATACATTTCTTAAGAACATGGACGTATTTGAAGACACCAGTTAATTGGTTTTCAAATCTAATATTCTGTCTCACTCATAATGCATTGGGATAACAGGTGACAATATTATGGTTCTATACAAATATCATTTTGCTTTATTCGTACACTCGTATTTATATAAAGAAATGCTTAATTGCAGGATAATAGAGTTTATAATGTTGATGTACAATGTTTCTGCAAGTTTTGAATTACATTGGACTCACATTAATTCAGTGCCTTATCATTATGGTTTTTCTTTCTCACAAAACAACTTTGGTGAAAACATATAAAAATATTTTAAAACAGAAACCCGCAATTAAGGAGTAAAATTTCATGTTTAATTACAGTAAGTGAATCTTATGTATAGGAAATTATACATGTCTAAGTTAAAGAATTTTATTACATGTATGTGTTTTTATCAAGATAGAGAAGAATTTTTTGAGTGCTGGAAATGCACAGCAGTTTGATAATTCACTCCTAATGTTTTGAGATGATTGTCATATTTATTAAATACAAAATGTACTATGGTTTTATCAGTTTCAAAGCATTTTCCTTTACACTAAGGACAACTTCACAAGGTTGTATAGCCATGTTTTGGCCCAAGAATTTGGCCAAAAAAATAAATAGTGTGTTACCTGTATATCTATCATTCTATATCGTTAGTATTGAATTATGCCTATAAAAAGAAATCCAACATTTTTGTTTAGTTTCATTTGGTTCTACAATGGTCACATGAACTTAAAAATTTGAATACTGTAAATATACTAAGAAATTATATAATTTCATACTATTTTGTCAATTTTTATTTAGATCGCATAAAAACATCACAACCAACTATGGACAGTTAAAGCTCTATCAATAAAAATTTGTAGTTAAAAATATTCATGATGTTTTTGTTTGCTCATATCTATTTTGAATGAAACACCTACAAAAATTATGTATATTTACAGTAAATATGAAATTCTTGTTGAAATAGTCAAATGTGCCCTGCTGTTTTGTTGAATTAATGACAATTATACGAATATAAGATATGAACTTTTAAAAATATGAAAATGGAAAGATATGGGGTAAATGTCAAATAGACTGCACTCCAGTCATGAGAAAAACAGAGGGAATTTACAAATCTAGATGTTTCCACAAGGACTTCAACAAGGGTGAAATACCACTCTTTATGAATAGTTCTAAATCACCCTAATTAAAAAATCATGTATACATAAAGCTTAAGTTTGTGCCAAATATGGACTTAATGTTACCTACCCCATTTCTTTTTATTATTTAGTCAATATGTCTTAAAGATCTGTCAGTTTATTTTTTATGAAATCCTTATTAATTGTTTGTTGTTATTGAATGATATATGTCCATACAAATCAATGAAAAGCAATAGAGACCTGCTTTCTTCCAAAATTTTCATACATGTTTATATCTCAAACACAAGACTGTCAATTTGTTTTGCTTATATTTTTGAAATCTGGTAAAGTATGACATCTTTTAAAAAATCATAATTTTTTTTAAAACGACCAGCATTCCTTTAACAAAAATTTATGATGAGATTTAACATTACAACAGACAATTTTAAGCCAATAGAGCAATAGTTGATATGACATTTTAAATGAACAATTTTATAGTTTTTTAGCTTGTTATCTAGTCTTTTATGTCAGGTCAAATTCAATATTCTGATAGTGCGAATATAAAGTTTATTACAAAGACAGAATTTAAACTGCATAATATTTAAGATATGCATTTCCGTAGAATGGGACTAAAATATTTGTATGATAATGAATTAATCCCAACTGCTTTGACATGTGAGTTCAAACTAACTACATGTTTGAAAAATGTCTTCAAAAAGAAAAACTTGGTCTAACTTTGTTTGATTCTCTTAAGGTCAGACCATACACCATTATAACAGGAAGATATTTATTTTTAGCTAGCCTACCTTAAAGGCAATGTGAGCTTTAGTCATCACATGGTGTCTGTAGTCTGTCCACAATTTACATTTTAATCATCTTCTTTGAAACCACTGGCCAAGCCAATCTGAACCAAACTTTGGTGGAATGGTCCATGGATGGCCCTATTTCCGATTTTTAACCTGTGTTGCCGAAGGCAGAAGCAGGTCTAGTTGCCGTTTGACCCCGTCCGTCATAAACATCGTACACTAACTCAAAAATGCTTTATTCTTTTTTTCTCAAAACTTGATATGTTGTTAGGACTAATGATGCCTGGTTCTCTTTTTTCTTTTTTTAATTTCTTTTTTGTCCTTACAGAGTTGTGGGACTTTGTTTGCGCGAAATGGAAATTTTTATGATATTATACTGCAAATTACAACCACAGACATTTTCACCAAAATCATTGCAATACTTCCATGCTGGAAGTCCTGGTCACCTAGATATTTATTGAAACAGTGAGTGACGCAGTTCCAGAGACATCTAGGTTCTTGTTATCCCAGCTGATGCTTGGCCAACAAACATGGCTACCATTACAAAATAACAGAAAAAGAGAAGGAAGGATGGAGGTGTGCTTTCTAAAAAGAAATCTTCTTTAAAACTGGCAATTTATGCAAATAGCTGAACTTATTTTAACATTTGACCCTATTGAAATTCATTAACAAATCTTTTTGTCTGGAACTTCTTGCTCAGTTGAAACTGAACTTGGATGGGTCCCTTTCAGAATTGTTTCTGATGCCCCCTTCTACAAAGCAAGATGGTTGGTACAGCTGAACTTAGTTTAACCTAGGACCCTTTGGGAAATTGTTTAAAAATTCTTCTTGTCTGGAACTACTTGCTCATTTAGAACAAAACTTTGGTGGAAAGGTCACTAGAAATCTTCTTGTCTTAAACTGCTTCCTTTATTGGAAACAAATTAAAATATAATGGTTTCAATGTCAGCTTTTCCAGGAGTCACTGATTTTAAACCACTTTGACAATTGGGACCAAGCTATGGTTTTGGATGCTCATTGGAATGTTGTTTGGATAGTCCCTTGTCCAGCATCCCAATTTGTCAACAGTATTGTCACTTCTGTTTAAAAAGATTAAATAAAATTTAAAATTTAAAAGTATGTCCTTGGTCATCTCCAGTTAAATGAGTGATCATGCAAGATTATGTGTGAGTTTTCCTTCAAATTGGTCTTCTCTGAAACTTATGAATCATTTTCCACCAATCTAGTTGAAATCCTCCCATGGCTTAACATAAGACCTGCTAGGAAGTCTGTCGGAACATCTTAACATCTTCTTTGAATTTACTATGATGGTTGCAAAAAAAATTTGGTCCAATGGTGGTTCAGTATGAAGCAATATGGTGTGAGAGTTCAGCAATACAGGCTCATGTAAGCTTCTTATTAAGCACTCTTTACATGCTTTTTTATTGAAGCATCATCAAAATTTATTTGATTTAGTGCACACTTTCATAAATTGTGCGTAGTAATAGACAAGTTTGCAGCAAATGAATTTATACAGACATATATATTCTTGTTTTTGTGGAATATGCAAATAATTGTCTTTTGTTCTATAAAAAATGATTGAAGATTAAAATTAGTGCATGTCAGAAATTATTATTTATGAAGAATTATTCTATATGTGATACTTAATATTTGTATGATAAAAGTGTTTGTTGACTATTGTGCCAATAAAAATATTTTATAAATGTTTTCTGTCATCCCCTGCTGTGTGCCTCATGTTTTCTAGTCGCATGATTGTCTTGAGCATTTTGTTACATGTATCCACACAATAATTGAAAAGTATGTCATAAACCAACATGTTTCTGGATATTCTGCAACACAGATATTGAACAATTTTATTAATATGCATGTTTACAAACAGAAGGCCAAAAGCAAGTGTGTTTTGTACTTTTATAAGGTTTTATAAAATAGTATAGTCAAAGTTTTATCAATTTATGCTTCTTTTATTTTTGATTGAGGCATGGCATCAACATTATTGAAATATACCCTTTTCAATTTACATTTTTATTTAATTAAATTACCTTCTTCTGTTTCTTATGCTAAACAGTTTTGGGAATATAATAATGGTTGCGTCAATCAGTCTGTAGTAGCCTTGTAGACATTGTAGAATAAACTTGTTTCAACCAGTTTTAACTGGTGACAATTGAAGATGGAAAGATTCTTATTGATATTGCTTGGGCCATATGAACTGAAACTTTAACTAGAATATCTGTAGGATGGCTTTCTGTAAAATAACATCAATTGTTCTGCAGGTTTTTTAATTTTTGCCAGCAACAGCAGTTCATGTTTCTGATTGGTTGACTCTTTAGAAATCTTCCCAATCTGAAACTGCTGGACTATATGAACTGAAATTTGGACTGAAGCATCAAAGGATTTGCCTCTATTTAATTCACATACATTTTCCATATCCATCAGCAAAAATTACTTTCACTGCTTATTATTGTTTCTGATGTCAGATGTTAATTTTTCTAAATTGTTACGACAAATAAACTGAATTTTAATGTTCAGCATTCCTGGGAAATACTTTGTAAAGATTGTTCATTTTGTCCCAGTTGAAAAACAGACATGGGGTTCTGGATGGCATTGTGGTCTAGGTAGTTGATTTAAACTTACTGTACCCGGAGAGAGAACCACAGACCTTTGGCGGGTAAATGACAAACCTTATCACATACGATGCAAGTTTAACGAAAGTCGGGACTCGAACTCACATATTTTGAGAAGTCCAGGTAATTAACTGCAAATATATCGTCAAGGTAGTAGTAAGTATTATTATTATATTATTTCTCCATTAGAATACAAAATTTCCAATGTTGAATTAATAAATCAGATTTAGAAGGAGTTCGGTCATAAAGTGGAAAAGTAACGCACTTAGGAGTTATCCTTGCCATCGGATTTGGCTTCCCGTTTCGATTTTTTTGGGGGATTTGAGATGTACTTGAAATGTACATATAGCATATCTAAATTTTCCATATTTATCTGTTTTATCAAATGTCCACGCTATGAGATATGAAAAT
Source organism: Geukensia granosissima (assembly GCA_032357055.1). NCBI lineage: Eukaryota > Metazoa > Mollusca > Bivalvia > Mytilida > Mytilidae > Geukensia > Geukensia granosissima. Next base: position 6,236 of record JAULBM010324946.1, on the reverse strand, counting down.
TTCGATTTAATAAGGTTATTGGGAAGGGAAGTTTAAAGGGCGGAAAAATCGTAAGAGGTCAACAGTTTCAAATGGTTTATCAAAGGCGCGTTGTTAATCTCAAACATCAAGAGCATTTTTCACACTCCAAAAACAGTTAATAACATTACATCCATATGCTTTATTGTAGTATTGAATTAGTACTTCTTATGGTAGTAAGGATATTATTCAAAAGGATAGAAATGTTTGTTGTAGAACACTTACTTGACGCCGAGATAAAACCGGTATTTTAAAGGTAACTTGTGTAATAAAGGTAACCAATACATGGTAAGGACTTTAAAATGTTAAGTAGGGGCCTTTAGTTCTTATTCGTCAGTTATGTGACTGTCTTCTAATTGACTTTCAGTTAAGTGCAAGTAAGGGTAAGTTTATGTGATGTGCGAGGTCGGCCAGACCTTAGCGGAGGTGATTTAACATTTGTGATGTTCACGTTACGCAGTCTGTATACAAACATCTATCAGTGGTGAAGAATGAAACAGGTGAACCGCCGTTATTTATGGGTCCAATGTTTTTACTTGACTCTTCCGATTTCGACACCTACAGTGTATTTTTTTCGCACCTAAAGAACAAGTTGGTAGATGTCGACACTTCAAATTTAGTGATTGGGTCGGACCAAGAAGGATCATGTAAGAAGGCGATAGTTTCCAGAATCTACGCATGTTTTATGCACTCGTCACATAAAGCAGAACGGATCAGAAAAACTTAAAAATGGAGTGGTAATGAACCGGAAAGACCGCTTAGATTTTGAAAAAAAATATTTGGAACTGATGGGATTGCCAATGCTGATGACAGTACCGTATTTGAAGAAAAATGCGAAGAAGTCGAAACTGTATGCAAAAAATCTTATCCCTCGTTCCTTTCTTATTTCAAAAATAGTTTAAAACCTATTCTCCAAGAAAAAATCGTTGAACCTCAGCGCGCTGGAAAAATAAAAAAAGAATGGACAAACAACAACAGCGAGTCCTGCAATCATGTTTTAAAAATCACAGTTGACTGGAAACCACAGTCAATTATAGACTTTATTGTCAAAATTTCCGATGTAGTGGAGGCCAGTTTCAAAGATCTAAAGAGAGCGATCATCAGCCGAGGACCTTACAGACTCGCAAAATCACATAGACATTTCATTCTGGACAGAAATACATGGGTGAAAAAGACAGTAATGGAGAGATTCAGATTTTACGCCAGATTCCGAAAATTTAGAATCAAGTCGCCCAAATTCGTAGAATCTACTGATGGGACCAGTGTGGTACTAAACTCAAAAGCCAAAGGAAAAAAGAAAGGACAACGAAAGAGAAAAATTGCTGACAGGACTACATCAATTAAAAGACATCGCCCGATTTAAAAACTTCCAGCAGATTTAACCTCTTTTTGTAATTACGCCGTTCAAACATTTCCATAATTCATTTTAAAAAAATTGTATGCACATCTGGAATCTGCAAACATACTTGATAATTTCACTCTACTAGCAGTCTAAAATTGCGTTTCTAGCTGTCTTGCTCTGTTTATGTACAATGTAGGTTTCAATTGAGTTGTAAATATTGTCAATATATGTATTTTAATTTATTAGTAAGTGCTTTGGGACCGAATGTCCCTAATTCAAGGAAACTCAAATGCAAAAAAATCATCTACGTGATTTCATCTGTATTTGTTTTTTCCTTTAAAATTAGATTTCTAAGTATCAACCTAATATCAAATTTAACTATCTTGGAAAAAATTCTTTAATTGTAATTGTTTTCGTGTAATTTATATAATATTTATATTTATATAAAATAGTATTTTGCAATCCATGTACGATGTATACGATGTATATAATTAAAAGTACATGTATAATAAATTTATACAGTTACACATTATATAAATAACTATATCTGGCTTTGTGTTACTTGAAGCAGTTCTCCATATCAAACATTTAATATTGATTGACCAAGTTTTCTTTTTTCCCCTATGTCATGATTAATCGTAACAAAAGGTAAATATATTGGAAAATTCCATCCTTCTGTTTTTGTTTTTTTTAATAAATTCATGTTCTTTTCGGTAATTTTCGGTTCTTTTTTGTTCTTTTCTTTTATTATCGGTTCTTTTTGGTCCTTTTTGGCAAATCGTCGTTCTTTTCGGTAAATCGTTGGACCGCAAATAATTGTTCTTTTGATGGCTGTTAAATCATTTATTTTATTTGGTTTCAAGTTTGACCTATTTTTATTAGATTTATGTCAATCGGTCGTCGACTAATGGGTATGAAGAAGTCCATAGGTATTCGGAAAAGTGTTATGCCAGAAGAAGCGCAAAACGGATGAGAAATTGGTACACAACCAAAGTTGAAAAAAGCTGTAAAGTTTCTATAGCTCTATAAAATTAGAATTTTAGCGGAAAGACGCACTTTAAGATATCTGAACTTTTTCCAATATGCTGTCGTTCTTGCACAACCAAACAGCGAAGTATTTCACCTAAAGCAAAATAACCGAATAAGAAATATCATTCACATTCAGTTTAGATTTTTCTTCTTTTACGAATGTGATCGTTATTTGCATCGGATACCAAAGGAATTCGAAGTTACCAAAGGGGTCAAAGTTACACAGTGTCTCAACAATCATAACCAGCAAAATGTCCCACCAAATCTGTCTTCAAATTTTTAAACCATACCAATACGGGTCTCCACTAATATGACATAAAGCGAAGCATGGAGTGGCGCAAATTCACTCTTCATACGAAAACCCAAGACGGTAGATAGAAAAAAATTACATGTATCTCAAATCCTCCGTCATTTTCTGAATAACACCAAAAGAATTTTTTTACCACTCATTTATACTTAAAAAACTACTCGTCACTTACTACATAAGATATGTGGCATGATTATCCATGAGACAGTTATCCACCAAACGACAGCCTAATTTAAACCTCTTCAGGGCCAATTTCGGCTTTTAATAATGAAACGGAGTCCATACCCTAACGTAAAGTGTAAAAGTGTCGCACAAAATACAAAAAATGAAACTATTCATAAAACATAGCCGACCTTATCTATTGAAGAAATAGTGAACAAATAACAATAAATGACTAATTAAACAACGAAAACCACTGGACTACAGGTTTCTTGATTGGGACAGTCACATTAAGTATGCAGCAGGGTTAAACCAGTTTGTGAGCGCTCAACCCTTCCTTAACCTGGGACAGTGGTCTGACAAAACAGCAATGAAAACACTATAAAATCGGTTGAAATGGATTTTACACTTGACATCGATACTGAAAATCAACAACAAATACAATTAAAACAAATAAATGATACAACAAAATTATCTTCCTCGAGAGTACTCACAGTTGCTGTCTGCTAGCTATATATAGTTCAAAACCAAAAAACAACCGATCAGGAAAGCAAGTTTCCTTTTGTATGGTGTCAATAAACCCCAACCAATTGGATTTAGTGTTTAAACATCATTAGAAATTAAAAATATGGGTTGTGCAAATTTCAATATAAAAATATACAGAAACGAAATAGAAAAATGTTATAACAAATATAAACTGTTTTATTCCGTATTAAGCTATTGAAAAGAGAGACAATATTAGTACCAATAAAACAATGTTTAAAGATTTAATAATAATAATGATGTGGCAATATCCTTTACGGATAAGTTTATAAGAATGAATTTTAAGACCATATGGATATAGTTTATATTTCCGAGCTTTATATTTACTGCGTTTCAATAAAAAGTAGGATGTGGTATCCCGTGTTTTGGAAGATGCTTACTAGAACATTCAAATTTTGATACCAAATCTTTATATTGATGAAAGAATTATTAATTGTTTGAATCAATTTGTGGTAATGAAATCCTTGACTTATTAATTCATCAGTTATACAGAGACTGTGTTTATTTAAATCTAAAACGCGGGCATAACGGAAAAGGTGACAAATAGAAATATATATACCATATGAAGGAGCCAAAAAACGTCTTCATCGGAGAAGGGAAAATCAACAATTAGGAATGAGAAATTGTCCCTCTTGTCGTTAGTTTTGATGGAAAATTTTCCTTGAGAAATATACACATCTATGTCCAGAAAGGGGCATTTGAGGCTATGGTTATTGGCTGTGTTCAAGGTCAGATAAATCTTGATAGTGTATTTGTTGAAATTTAAATTATTAACGGAGATTATAACATCAAGGTAGCGGAAGTTATAATCAAATTTTCTTTATCAAATCAGATCTAGAAAGATCCTTGTGAAGTTTGGCCATAAACTGAGATTCATAGTAGTAAAGAAACAAAACTTCTATTAAAAAGCACAATTTGTTCCCAATGGATTTACTTCCAACTGTCTTTAAATTTTATTGCCTAAAATTAGGCGACCAATACATGATAGGACTTTAAAATGTTCAGCAGTGGCCTAAAGCCTATCTGTGGAAATAATGTTTCGCTGTCTACTATTTGACTCATTGTTGAGTGCATGGCTTTGAGTCCAGTGTAGAATACCCTTGTGAGAGATCAATGTGCATAGCCCAAAAAGACATATTTGAACAAAACTAAAAGATAAAACGAAAACAAAAAGAACAAAGGCTTGTAATCCGTGAACTCCTTAAAACTGGGGTGGGATCAGTTGCTCTAGAAGGGTAAGCATCACCTGCGCTCAACACCCTTCGTGGAATCCTTTAACTTTCATCCGGGTTAATGTCAATCCGAGAAGAGGAATGTAGAATTAATATTTCTTTCTGAAGTACCCCAATGTAGTATTTTGACACCACTAACCACATTGTTGGTGGCTTTATCAATTTCCAAGTTTTTAATTTGTATTTTCTAATTTGTTTTTTGGAGGTGTGAAATCTGGATATTCAAAATGTATTTGCATTAATAAATCTTACCTAAGCGATTCGTTAAGGAGTTGTAAAAGGGTGCAAATGTGCAAAAATTATTTTGCTTTCCTGTCAACATGTTTTAAAGCTTGGTGTTGGCCGACTTTATTCGAGAACACTAAGCTTCTACAAACCTTGAGTTTCAAATTTCTTTTTATTAATTGCATTCCGTCATTTAACAATGCGGGATTTGGTGTCAACAACTTTTCAGCTCATACAAGAGCTTGTGTTGATTACAATATTTTGGACAGAGTCAAGTTGTTCATTAACAAATCCAATAATAGACGTTGTTATCTGGGTAAACTTCCCACTTTCGAATTTTTACGATCAACATTGCGATCTTTGTGGTCGCTCTGGAGTAAATAATAAATAAAATAATACAGACAAATTTACAGAGCCGTTTATGTAATTGATGTAATCAATACAGGAAGGGGTTGGTGGAGGTAATTGGAATTTGCACAACCCTTATTTTTTCACACAACTCCCTACGCTGGCATGCTTCTTATTTCAAAGTGTTTTCATTCGATTTCTTTTTCTACTATGCTAACTTCTAAAAATACTCAGGTTAGCAGCCGTTGTCCTTTTCTGGATTTGAATGCTTTCCAAGGTAAATAAAATATACAAGAGTGAAAAATTACTCATTTCTCATCGTAAATTTTCCATTCCATTGACGAAAAAGTTCCTTTCGCCCCTCCAAACGGTTTATATAAATTTCTCAACTTGTTCGATTTGTCCGTGTTTGAGGCGATGTTTAAGATTTTAATGAAATAATTTTTTGGTAGAACCAGCAAACTATCAATTCAAGGATTTCGTTACCATTAAGTAGTTTAAAAATTTACTAAATTCTATCATAAATATAAATAAATAGTTTTAAAGTTTGGATGTAAAGGCAGAAAATATATAAAAAACGGGATATCACACGTTTACTTTTATGGACAATGTATTAAAAAATTAAGGTCTTCAATTTTAACACTTCCCATAGAAACTATCAGTTAATAAAATATATTTTCTAGTAAAGGTTATCTTTATAAACACTATTTTAAGATCTTTAAATATTGTGTTTTTAGAATCAATATTGACTCTCTACACAATAATTTACCTCAAAACTAATTATAATCAATATTCCTACATGCTATTTTTCATTTTGTTTTTGCACAATACCTGGTTTTCTTTGTCTATTCATGCAATTTTTTAATTGGGTTTTGAACTAGCTGTCAGAAAAAGCAAAAAATTTTTCAAAGTCGGTACATCTTGTAGTTTTTGTAATTGTCTGCGTACTATGCATCAGCATAAAAACTTATTTATCCGATTCCATTTGAATATTAACACATTTTATTTTAGAGCCTTTTACATCTTACTTTAT
>JAULBM010324935.1:0-13324 GCA_032357055.1 Geukensia granosissima | reverse complement strand
CCACGTGATTAAGGTTATTTCTCCATAAACCGAAAAAATATTACAGTCATTCCTTAAATAAAATAAGTGTAAAAGGCATTTCCCAAAGACAGTCTCATAATTTTGAAGAAATTTGCTTGATACCACCAGCTTAGAATGATTTACACTTTAGTCCTTAATCGCTAAACAAATATTTTCTTCCTCTTGTACATGTTGATTCACCGACACATGCAGACCATCTCCTTGTGAGACTTTTTCGACACCTGATAAAAATGAACCGAAATACCTAGAAGGATTAGGGAAATATCACAACCAGAGATAATATACGTGACAAAATTTAAAAAAAAAACATAAAGTACCCTTTACTTCTTTAGTTTGAACAAAAGTTTCCAGAAAAACTTTACAGATGTAAACACTGAACATTTTTAAAACTATGTATCTTTGACAAACAAATTACTTAGTTACAATGTATTACGTTCAGAAAAATAATCACCATAGTCTATACATAATCTAAGAAAAAGCTGTTGAAATAAGTGCAGTAGTACTTATAAGAAATAATATCTTTTAGTCGGAGATTAAAGATTGAGTGTATGTTGTTTAACGTCCAGTAGAAAATTTTTCATGCATATATTCAGGTAGAAACCAGAGGTGATGTAAATGACTGATGATGAACGAATCCTACTTTATAACTTGACTAACATGCTGAGATGGATTTTAAACCTGCTAGATCACTAAGGCAACTGTCTACAGGAAGACATGCCACCTTACTCAAACATTACTCAGAGCAGTCTTTGCTCTTGCTCTTCAATGATGTGTGCTCAGCTAAGTGCATTTAAGACCCATAACAAATTTTATAAATATTTTTTGTACAATGTCCAAAAAGTGAATTTCTATGTTGAAATTTACAATTAATGACAAATTGGCAAAATCTTGCTTTTATTATCAAAACGAAACTACAGGCAAAATTCAGTATGCCAAACACTAACCAAACCCAAAGAAAACAAGGTCAAATTAAGGAAGGGACATCATCTTGAGCTATTATAATTTTTTTTCATAAAAGCTCAACTTTACATTTAGGGCCAAAATCAGGCATTTTTGCACATAGTCCTTAATTTATGTTTTTGAAGCAAAGCTTTGATTTCTTACCATAAAAAGCATTACCCTTTGTATGTTGGCAATGTAAATTCACAGCAATTGCAAAACAATGGAAATAAATCAATTGAAAATAAAAGCTGGTTTAACGTAACCCTTTGTGAAACACAACAACACTATATTAAAACAATTTGAAATCTGTTGATAAAATGGTCCACTCTTGACATTAAACGGAGATTGTGCTTAGTACGGATTGTACTTACAGCTTTTGGTGGAGTTGTGTAGTATAACTGACTAGAACCAATGGGAACATCATCGGAGATGCTAGTCATTGTCTCAGATGATGTTGTGGAATCTGTGTCATCTTCGAAATTCCATGCTGAACCTAAAAATAAAATTTGAATAAGTGTTATCAAGATTTTTTTCACAGGAGTTTGTTAATCAATTCAAGCAATAAAAAGCTATGTAACTACAATTAATTAATATATGTCAGCAATCTCCAGAAATGACTAAACACTACAGAATATATGACATTTGACTCACTTCTGAAATTGTTCATTTTTAAGAGTTTAATTGGCACTTTCAACAATATAAGAACATATGATAAAAGACTGACAGAGCTGTTGCTGGAAAAGCCAAAGTTCCCAAAGAAAACCAAGGAGTATGAGCAGATATCTGTCAAACCTTATCACATGTAGTACAAGTCCAGTGCACCCTTTCTGAACTTCCTGAATTGTTCCATATCTTTGATAGGCTACAGTGACTTGAACGTATTCGATCAGACCATAATTGACCATGTGATTTTGAAAAATTAGATTTTCTGGAAGAACCTAACATTATAGCATCTTAAAAGATCAGGAAACTTGAGAAAAGTTATTAATTTATATTAAATCTTTTGATAAATAAAACAGGTTTACTGATAGTTTTTCTTTTCCGAAACATTGCAATTTTTAAAAATTAATGAAGGAAATCACAATTTCCTCAATATTGTTAAAAAAATATTGGCAACCATTTTTAATTGTTGTCTGGATACCAAGACCACTCAGCCCCTTAATCTAACATGAAATAATATATATGATATAGGTATTAAATCTTTTGCAGGTATTAGACAACGAATATCTTCACTTAAGTTCATCTTAGACTTACATTAGGAAATTTACCCAGCTTTAAGTTCAAAAATACAATTAAAATTCAATCAGTCTTCTTCCATGCTTTAAAAATAAATCATTTAACTAAAAAAAAATTCTCAACTTCATTAATAATTGATAATAAAATCTACACCTTTTTCAAATAACTACAACTGTCAACAAAAAAAAAGTAATATTTGAAACCATTATAAATAATGAACCTGATAAAACCAATATGTATGCATCAATTTCAAATTGAGTAAATTACATATTTCATGTGTAAAATTGCATAAAATGGATTGAACTGAAAAATGGCAAGTTGCCAAAATATCCTTAACTTTAGTGATAAATTTGTACTGTAAAGAGGTCAACTTTCCTTTTTAAAATTTTTAAAACTTGAACAAACTGATAGGCAGCATATGGATTTAATATCAGTAAAATTTCAATTAACAAACATATCAAATTTAGAAAATAAGTGATAAAAATCAGGTCAGAGTTGGGTTTTTGGGAAAGAATGCCTTAAGGTAGAAAAACATAAAATTTGTAGTTATTTTTTACTCAAAAGATTTCCCATTTTGGCCTTCAATAAAGAACAAACATCTCCACTTAAGACAAGCTGACAATCAGCCCGCCCATACCACCCAGGGGCAGATTCAGGGGGCGGGGCACACCTGGTGAGTGCCCCCTAAAAAACGAAAAAAATATAATTTTTTAGCCTTAATTTTTGGGATTTCTATGAGCTTACTGGTCCCCTAACAAGGCTCTCACCTGGACCAGCATCCCCTAACCTGTGGCTGCAACCACTCCAAAAAAAGCTGATGACATTAAAATTTTGTAGACAAGAACAGTGTCTGATTCAAAGGGGAGAAAGGGATTTTATGGGCCACCCAATTTTAGATGGCAAAATGTTTGATTGTATTAAAACATCCATTATCTCTGGAAATATGCTAAATACCATGCAAATTATGCCAAAATTGTTCTGCTCAAGTCAGACAAAAAATTATTGCATACTGATCCTCCATTACTAAAAAAAATTTTCTTTAGAGAAACAGAGTGTTACTACAGTCAATTTAATAGAATTGTAACAAAGTATTAAGACTGAGTCTGAAGTTTCAAAAGGCTGGCAAAAAATCTGATGTGAGGGCCAATAATATGAGCATTTAGCAACACTCTAGTACCTTCTAAATCAGTCTAACAACCAGAATTATTTGCTGTAAAACCAACCAGTCAGACAAATGAAAGATATTAACAATATATCAAGTAGGTGGTCTTACAATAGATCCTTCATTTCCACTTTGTTTGTATTTAATTTACTTGGAATACATCTGATATTTTAAATGTTTAGATTTCATACCATCAACAAAGCACCAGAGACCTAGTATAAACATTTATATAGAACAGCTATTACATCTATTTATTGTTGAAAATTCAATCATGGATCTGAAACCTGCATGTATTTTGGTTTACCAAAACCCATTGCTTTTGATCATTTATTGCCGATTTCCTCCATTGTTTGGGAAAAATTATCATTGATTGCAGATTTCTGCCATTGCTTAGGGAAATGTCTTAATGATTATTTCAAGCAGACTTTCTCCAATGTTTTGGGAAATGATCATATATTGCAGACTTCCTCCATCGCTTGGGGGAATGATCATTTTTTGCAAATTTCCTCCATTGTTTAGGGGAAATGATCATTTCTCGCAGACTTTCTCCAATGTTTGGGGAAATGATCATATATTGCAGACTTCCTCCATTGCTTTGGGGAATGATCATTTATTGCAGACTTCCTCCATTGTTTGGGGAAATGATCATTTATGCAGATTTCCTCCTTTGCTTGGGGAAATGATCATATATTGCAGACTTCCTCCATTGTTTGAGGAAATGATTATTTATTGCAGATTTCCTCCTTTGCTTGGGGAAATGATCATTTATTGCAGATTTCCTCATTTGCTTGGGGAAATGATCATATATTGCAGACTTCCTCCATTGTATGGGGAAATGATAGTGCAGAAGAACAATACAAGGTTTTTAACTAGTTGTCAGAAACAGTGAGTACTTTTTAGAGGTCAATACATCTTGTTGTCTCTTGTCTTGCTGTGTTACTAGCTGTGTACTATGTATCAAATTCAAAATTTGAATCTTATGCAGTTGGTTTTAAAGTTAAGATTTTATGTTGTTTTGTTACACCACTGTCACAGGTTAGAAAGAAGGGTTGAGTACTCACAAACCTGTTTAATCCCGCCACATATTTTATGTGCCTGTCCCAAACCAGGAACATGTAATCCAGTGAATATCATTGTTTTTATGTTAAAATGTTACTTGTTTAACATTGTATACTTATCTGTCTGTTGCATTTGAATATCAAAACTTTTTATTTTTAGGACCTTTTACAGCTTACTGTTGGGTTTGTATATATGACCATTATATGAAGAAGGCCTTGCGGCAATCTGTAGATATTTAACATTAACAAGTTTTGAATGGCTGTCTCATGGACAATCAAACTATATCTTCTTTTTCTATAATACTCACTGAAATACTTTCCAGAACCTATTATATTTGTTTGTTTGTTTGAATGGGGTTTAACGCCACTTTTAACAATATTTCAGTCATATCGCCGCGGTCAGTTTTACTGGTGGAGGAAGCCTGAGTACCCGGAGAGAACCACTGACCTTGGGCAGGTAACTGACAAACCTTATCACGTGCGATGTGAGTTAAACGCAACCCGTTTTTGTTTGGTACAAACCCAGGCGCGAACTCACGCCGTATTGGTGATAGATTATAGTGATCTGTACAGGTAAGTTTAAATCAACTACCTAGGCCACTCGGCCACCCAGAACATATTATATCTGTAGGAGATTCAACACCTGTTCATCCATCAATCAAGAAACTTGATAAGAGAAATGGCATTAGTCTCCTTTATTTTGGCTGAACATGGGCCCCAGTCCCAAAGGTTAGAAAATTTCCCAATTATAGTCATGATTTTCCTGATTATTCAAGCTTAAATCCAATTTTTATTTGCCTAAAACTAATAAATAACTAAACAAAAGTTATTGTGCCAAAACAAACTGTCTTTAGATGCCAATGCCAACGACAACAGCACTATACCATAATATGACCACAATTTTTTGCAGTCTTATAAAAAGTACCAAACTCAAGCATATTCATTTCTAAAGCTATGGATTTATGGATGTTATCAATTCTCCCTTCTTCTTTTTTTCTGATAGCATTATTTTGCATTTAAACATTTTGTTCAATGCCCCTGTATTACCCCCATACTCTTGCTTTTCAATGCTCCATCACTGTCATGAAACACATTAATTTTTACTGAAAGAGTTGACCTTATATAAGTGCCTTTCACTGAGTTAAATCCTGTTCATTTTTTCTTTGCAATATTTATTTACTTCCAATGTTTGGAAAGTTTATTATTTGAACATTCAGTCTGCTTGAGTTCAATTCAATTCAATCCTACTTAACATTTTGTATCATGGATGAATGTTTGGATACTCATTCATTTCCAGACCTGGCAAGCTGCCTGTATTTTTTCTGTGGATTATTAATTTTATTCACTCTTGAGAGAGATGACAAAACTTACAACCAACATACACACTAAGTTGAATCAAGTTTAGTACATACAAAATTAAATCAAGGTTAATATCTTTCAAAAATTGTTATTTTGCAATGAATAATTTCAATTTTTGAATAATACAACTGCAATTTATGTGTGTGTATAAAAACTTTAAACTAAAATGTGTACCATTTTCAAAAGTGTTTTAATGCATTTTGTCTTAGTACTGCATTTTTCCACCAATTTATCATTCAGCAAAAAATACAAACAGCAGTTTTTGTTTTTTTTTAACAATTTTAATAGTTTACTTAAAAAAATTAAATTTGAAATTGAATAAAATTTAAATTTTAAAATAAAATTTAGTTTTAAATGCTAATCAAATGTGTTTGTACTGCTATTATTCATTCAGTTTTATACAATCTCAATCTTTGTAAAATAAGTTAGACAAACATAATTATTCAATTTTTTTCAAATAGATTATTAAACAAATACTTAATCAAATTCATTATTTTATTTAAAAAAAATTATGTACTTACTGGCATTTTTCAACATCACTGCATAATTGAAAAGAAGATGTTGTAATTGTGAGGCAACATTTTATTCTTGAAGTTAAAATTTAATTAAAAAAATAGAAAATAAATTAATTTCAACCTTCAACTTTTGTTTTAACTAATATCAGAGTAAATGCACCAAAGACATCAATCAGCAAATCAATTAAATGCCAGCAGAATCTCATCTCAAAAATAGATCTCCTGTGGCATCAAAATAGAAAGAAAAGAAAATGAACTTAATTAACCATTAAATCAAGTACAACATACATAATCATACCAAATATCAAACCTCCTATGGGGTTCTTTTAAAATTGGTAAAATTTACGACGGGGACAGCAATTTAGTGCAAGAAGGTAATGTCACTTTCATCTTTTGATTTGTAATGTAACAAGCTAACATATTTTTTTTTCTTCAAAAAACTAACTGCAGCATCAAAATAGACAGAAAAGTAAATGAAATTTATTCACTTAAAATCAAGTGCAAACATATATAATCATACCAAATATATAACCTCCTATGTGATTTTAAGGATGGGGACAACAGTTTAGTGCAAGAGGGGTAATGTCACTTTCAATTCAACTTTTGATTTGTATTGTTATATAATATAGATAATACAAAACACTTATCATGTTTTTCTATTGCATAGTTTATCAAACACTAACAAAAAAGATCACCTGCCACATCAAAAATAGAAAAAGAAGAAACTTTATTTACAATAAAATCAAGTGCATGATGTATAATTTATACCAAATCTTAAACCTCCAATGGTTCTTATAAAATGTATGCAACATTTTAGGTTAAGACAACACTTAAGTGCAAGGGTTTGATGTTGTCTTTCATACTGCCGTATCCCACATAATAAGTGCATGGGCCCTTAAAAAAATCTTAAACAGGAGTGCTCTTTACAACCAGTAAAATATGGAATACTATCTATAGTCTGGTTTCAAAACATTTTATGTTGCCATAGTGTAGTATAGCTAAAAATGACAAGTTATAGTTTCCATTCCCAATATTAAATGTCTCTTGATTTAGAATGCTGTTTTATCAAAGAAATGTCTGTTCTTGGATATATATACTAGGTGTTTGAGGGGAGAGAGTCAAGATTTTCAAGGGAATTAAGGTGAGGAGGCACTTTTAGCAGGGGTGCATTATAGGAGAAATATGGTACATGTATTTGCACATGTATTTGCCTTTTTTATAAGTTGTATCAGTGAAAATATTCACTACAAAAGACATGAAAGGTAAAGTACAAAAACAGGAAAGGACCATAATTTTTGAGAAACATTTTTTTCACATTAGTTTATACATAAATAACATTATTGGTAGACTGAGACTGGCAAGAAAACTGTTTGTGTAAGTGTTTTGTTAAAATCTAACCACAACTCTTGAATTTTGAGCAAATCAACACCAATAAGAAAAAATGAAAAGTACATTTCTTATGTTCAAATCACCAAAATGAATCTCCTATAGTAAAAGGAATGAGTGCTGCAAATACTTATATTTACATTGTTATATAAACATGGTTATTTAGTTTACATAAGCTGTCTATTTTAGTTGATTTGTCCTTCAGATATATTTAAATTAAAAAAACTTATTATGTTGCTTTCACCATTCTGTTTGCATTACATATTTTTCTGTCTTAAATCTAATAACTTTTCTTTGAGTTTTGTTGTTCTTTTTACTCAATAAAATTTCATGCTGGCATATGAGAAATGATAGATAAAACCTTGGCATGGTTAACTCTCACAAAGGCATGAGAGCATTGTATTTTGAAAATAAACTATTATCTGAAGACAAAAATAAGTTTTACAACAATAGCCGAACAATCCATCTGAACAATGGCTGCCCATGTTTTCTTATAAACAGCAAGATAAACATTTGTCTCAATCCACATACATGATTGATTGATTGAATGGTGCTTAACATCCAGTGCCAAATATTTCATGCATATTCAGGAAGAAAGCATATTAATGATTAGTGATGATGAATGATGTCTGCTTTGTACTAGACCGTCATGCTGGCATCAAGAATAACTTCATCTGAAGTAAATTTGAATTTAAACTTCAGGACCTTTATGCAACACAAAAAGATAGTCCTTTGGTAAGTTGCCTTCTCTGGTCCTGCAGGATTCCACAAAAAGGTCTCAAAAAACAGGATTAACAATTAACAAGCAGGATTTTCTAGCATTTCAGTTCACTTAAAAAATTAAACCACAAGGCGCTTCTTGGAATCCTAAAATCCAGAATTCTTTCAAATCCCTTTTTATGTGTTTCCATAGTTTAGAATCGGGGGAAATGGATAATTCTAATTCCCTCCCCTTACATCAAGTGTCTCTCAATATAAAATGCTGTTTTTTTTCAAGTTTTCTGTTCTCCAACCTTACAATACTGGGCGTTTGCAGGGGTGCTTTAGAACAGCAATCAAAATTAAGGTGAAGGGTGCTTATAGCAGGGGGCGGGGGCACATAACACAAGGAAAATGAAACCTAATATAAATCGAGTTCTGAACAGCCATCAAACTGTATTGTTAATGATTATTGTAAAAAAAAGATTAAATTCCAGATTTAATGCACTTTAGTACACAACAGCAGGTATATATGACTTATCATCAGACATTCTAAATTTCTAATCTTTACATATTAATCTTTATGAATTTAGATATGATACATACATTGTTTAAATTTGGATTCAAGGCTGATACAATTAATCTACCTACAAGGACAAACTGCAGAAATTAAGTGCAAACAGCACAATTTTAAACTTTGTGACTTCTTATCTAATAAGTAGCCTAGCTGATAATGTTTGGTGCTTAAAGATAATAGATCAATAATAGACAACGATGGTATTTCCTATTTCGTCATTTTAGCTTGAAGTACAACTGGAAGTTTAATATTTGGGTATATGTACCGGTTAACAAGAGTTAAGATGTACATTTGGACCTGTATTATAGGCAATCATTTTTCTTCCAGTTTTTTTGTTTTTTGTAAGATTCTCTGTCTTTTATTTGATGTTTAGTCGGAGATTATTAGCTGGTTATTTTTTACAATAGATAATAAACAACAGACAATATTAATTGTTTAAGGCTCATATGTAAACTGAATACAATATTATGATCTATTAAACAAATGGAAACTCTATGGTTAAGCAATTAGTATTACAGGGAAAGCACATAATACAAGTCAAATAGGTAATAAATGTTCAAGTATACAGCATTGTATCACATAGTACATAAGAATTATGACAATCTTGATTTCCAAACATTCAGTTATGAAATTGGAAGACATCTTTAAAATATTGGCATTGTTGTTATTTAAAAGGAACTTGATTTTCCACGAATCATTCATTTTATCAAATTGTTTATTAAAAGATTTTATTTTGTTTATAATGGCTGTCCTATTATTTTCATAAGAATTACAATAAAGAAGGAAGTGATATTCATCTTCAATATACTTTTTGCATAGAGGGCAAATTCTGTCAATTAATGATATGTTCAGATACTGATCCCTTGTGTGCATTTATAGGCTAAAGGAACTATTGTATTCCTTCTTTTTAGTGCCCCTGCCACTAAAGCACCAACTGACCTTAATTTCCATTGAAAAGTGTGCCCACAACCTCCCAGCATTTCAAGATAGAAGAACTTCCTTTAGATGACATCAATTTGATATGAAGAGATATTTGATGAAGGGGAAGGAAACTATAATTATTCATCTCAAGCTATTCTAAGCAAAGGAAAGAAAAAAACTTTTATCTGGACTGGAAAGATATCTGGATTTTGCAGATTCTAATAAGCGCCCCATGGTTTAATTTTTTAACTGCTGCTAAGAGCTCTCGGTGCTTAATACAGGGAAAAGGGTATTGATATATTTTCATAATTCCATCCGACTGAAGATCTTTTTGGTGTCAACTTCGTGATTCTTGGTGACAACTGTATGTTCAGAAAAGAAACATGGCCCAATATTTAAATGGACCTTTCAGCATTTGATCATTTATTATATATAAAATTCCTTATACACCTAAAAGTTCCCATCAATCTTAATAAAAAATGCATTTTGCCAGCTTAAATGAAAAGTTTTAACTGCAAAAGTATGTCATTGAAGTGCATTATGTCAACAGAATTAATTTTTATGTTTGACAGCGACTCACTTTAAGATCAATTACTGCAAATGCACATCTGAGATTCGGAATTATAACGTCCATTTGTAACCATTTCAATACTAACGCCCAATCTCATTTTTCTTTTCAAGTACTTAAATTGTTCAATTTATTAAATGAACATTTAAACAACTGAAAAATGTTCATATTGGAAATTCTGAAAAGCTTAGAGAGAAATCATTTAACTGGAGCATTTATCTATATTGTCTTTGGTTCCTGGTCATAATATCTTGCACTTTTACATTAAACTAATCAATAATCATCAATAGAGAGCACTATTTACTAATAATTTCAGATAATAGGGTTTATTATGGATTGCAACTTTTTATAACATGACCCAGGACATGAGAGCTGGTGCAGAAAATATCAGTGGGTGAAAGAATTTTTTAAAATTAAAAAATATATGCTTAAAATTTTTCTTGTACACATGAGATTTTTGTATCATGAATAAATATTTACACCATATCACCCTTTTTTCTATACCATGATACCTGGATTTAGCTACTGAAATTTCCCTTAGCTGCTTAATTATAGACATGTAGACTTCAAGTTCATAAACAAGAAACACACATACCCATACACGTGCACACACAAAGAAAGAGGTTTACATCTAAAACAATAACCTAACTGCCCGTGCTACCGTGGACCTTGCTTTTAAGCACAGTACATGTTCTTGTAATTTTGATTTGCAGCTGGTTGGAGTCCAGTGTAGATTACCCATGTGAGAGATAAAAAAAGCATTGTCCAAAGAGACAAGAACAAACAAAAAAAAACTAAGCCTTGGAATGAAAATTTACAACAAAGGTATATGTTCATATCTGTATTTTATACATATCTTATTCTGAATGCAGCCACTTGCACAGTAAAATTCATCTTAACAGACATCTAGTCAACAAAAATCAAAACATTTTTATTTCATAGCAATCTTTGTAAACCAACCAAAGATTGACTGAAAACCTCTCTAACTGAAACTGGGCATTAACAATTAAGATTCAACCTGTGTAAACTAAGTACCAATACCTTCTAAATCTATACCAACATTAAGGTTATTACAGAAGCCAGTGTGAACGGGTCATAAACAATAACTTACAATTTCACTTAGAAACAAAATACCAAGCAAATTCTCACTGAAAACAAACCATTTGGTTGACATTAGAAATAACCTTGTCTTGAAAAATGGACCTGAGTTTACAATGTCCACTACTCTAAAAAAAAAAAACGAGTCCTCGGTATTATAACAAAAACATACCAATGCTCAAATTCATTAAAATGGTTATAAGTTATTGTCAGTCTGTCATAAATCCTCTATCACAACAAATTATGCTATCATTTAATCTTAAAGGGAAGAACTTCATTTTTAAAGACCAATTCACATTTCAATATGCCAAGTCATCCTTTTAACATGTTTTATTAGACTTAAAGGACTGAAAACTTTTGAAGATAATATATATTTGCTTATTATGTCAAACCATTTCAAGTACTTTTATTAATTTTAGTTTTCTTGATTAACCCAGAGATTTTAGTTTTTTAGTTATTTCCTTTAAAAATACTACCTTATTTTAAGACATGAAGCTAAAAGTTCAAAAGTCTACAAGATACTAAAGTTTTGACTTATTTTAACCCGTCTTTGAAATTCCAATACAAGCAGAATTCCTTTGCTATTATTTTTAACTATTTTTCACAGAAAACATAGATATTCTGGTTTAAATGTCACAATTTCATTGCTTTCCCCCTAAATATCATGGGTTAGTAGGAGTCTATAGACAAATTAGAAGGGTCAACACCTATGCTTAAAGTATAAATAATTTCTATTTTAATCCTGATTTTATCAAGTTTTTTTTCAGATCCCTGCTTATCCAAATTAAGCAACATTAGACCACACTTTTAAATAAATCTGGTCAAATTGTCTTACCTTTTAAACAGACATTCAATTAAGAACACCCTAGAGGACTCATAAAACAATTTTGTTTAAAATTATTTCATCCAAAAAAATTTGACATTAACCAAGTACAAACATCTAATTGAACTTCAAAAGCTAGGATTCATTATTTCTCCTAGTTGAACACATTTTGGTTTAAATATTTACTCTTGTGAAAACCATGTTATGCAAATAGTCTAGTGTTTATTCCAAACATTTTTTGAAATAAAAGACAAATTACATGTAATTGTTCGTGTTTAATATCATCAAAATATGCAAATGTCCAGAGTTACGGTAAATATTTGCATATTTATTTCAATTAACAATTTTGGCGTATGTGCACCTTTGAAATTTCTTTTTATTACTGAAATTACTCCTTGAAAAATTAAATCTTTAATGTGATGTGAACTGAGAGATTTGAAAAGTGTCCTAATGGTATCCATTATCAGGAATATTCATTGGATGTTTTTGTAATATTTTGAACAGAGACAAATGTTTCACTCAAAGTTAGCAACTGGTTCCCTTTTTTGTTAAGTCTAGACTTTCTATGGTAACCAAAATTTACCAAAAAAAGACCAATAGGCCATTGTTTAGAGACACTGCACAACATTTAGAGCAAATCATTATACTTACAGAAACCTTATGGATGAAAGTTCAAACTTTTATACAAGAACACCTAACATGGAACACCACTCCAAGGGACCCCTTAACTGAGAGACAACTCTCTTTCATAAGATTTTATTTCATACAGAACAATGTTTCTACATAGTACAATGAAAATTCAAGAAGTTTAAAAATCTTGAACTCAGTATTAGTAATGAACTACATTTGAAAACCAAAGTAACATTGCTGAAACTCTAAAAAATTATAAAGAAATAGTTGTAGGCACAGCCTATTGGTGAAGCGGAGTAGTCCAGATAATCATAACGTCTGCTGAGGGT
>JAULBM010324904.1:0-13325 GCA_032357055.1 Geukensia granosissima | reverse complement strand
TTAGGGAAGATGTCCTGAGTGCATCTTTCTGGTCCTGAGTGCACTCAGGAAGTCCTGAGCGGTGTTTAGACGTTCCCAGTCCAGACTGCTTGGATTATTTAGGTCTTGCAAGTTACCATGTATCATATACATGTACACAATATAAAAAATATAAATTTATTAAGTAATATGAAAAGACATTAATTCTATTTTAACTATGTATTGGACAAGTTATTCCTGATATCCATGGCATCTTTAAAAAATAAGCATAGACATTTAGCTTGTTCATTATTTTGAGGGTTGACAATTTTATAAATATAACCATTTTCATTATTAAAATTTATGGTTTTAGAATTTGGATGTATGGTGTATCTGTCCTTTATTTTATTATATAAAGGACAATACATCAGAAAATATTTTTCATCCTCTACTTTAACTGGACAATTTTTACAAAATCTTTTTGCAGCCGAAATAAATGGCCAACTATAAATTCCAGTTTCTATAGCTAGAGAATGTGCACTGATTCTCAATTAAGTTAACTGTGCATGTAAAGATTTAGGAATATCAAAAGATAAATATGGTTTATAATCATTCTATGTAATTCATATGCCTCCTGAGGGCCCCATGATTGGAATAAAAACTTCCTCTTCTTCTATTTAACTAGAAATAGTCAGATACTAACTTAGACTTAAACTGTAAACCAGTCATAGGCACATTAACATCAAGTTACAGAAAACCTTGTTTTTTGATGCCTACCTCTTCAATCAGGATTCCTTGACCCTCCTGTTCTGTATTGCGGACACTGACTCTTAAGGATTTTTCACTGATACCTGAAACTCATCCTGAACTCACCATTTTGCTGACTCATCAAAATGTTTATTTAGCACCATGTTCACTTTGATTCTTGACTCACCAAATTAAAGAGCTACAAGTATCTTAAACCTGACTCATCAAAGTGTTTATTAAGCACATGTTCACTTTGATTCTTGACTCACAAAATTAAAGAGCTACAATTATCTTAAACCTCAGTCAGTGCTGCACAAAATCACAGTTATTAAAACTTTAACCAAAGTTAGTGAAGTGCAAAATCCTGCAAGACATCTGTGCACAGTCAGTTCCAGATATTAATTTTCATAATGGCACAGATGTGAGGTGATAAAAATAGAATTGGCTGAACTCAGGACAAACCAAGAGTGGAAGTTCATGTGTATTGACTTCACTTCAAAGGAAACCAATATCTTCACAAATTGATGCATATACAGGTTTACTCATAAGAACAGAATAACTTGGAAATAATTGATGTCACATGACTACAAACTTTCAGACTCTAAACTATTGCATAGTGACAGAACAGCTTGGCAATAAATGATGTCACATAACTACAAACTTTCAGACTGTAAACTATTGCATAGTGACAGAGCGGCTTGGAAATAAAAATGATGTCACATGACTACAAACCTACAGGATCTACTGTAAGAATAAATTGGTAATAAATGTCACATGACTACAAACCTACAGGATCTACTGTAAGAATGAATTGGTCAAAAATGTCACATAACTACAAACCTACAGGCCGTTAACTACCATCTACTGTTAGAATGACTAGGTAATAAATGATGTGACATGACTACAAACTTTCAGACTGTAATCTATTGTCTACAGACAGAATGACTTGGTAATAAATGTCGTCACATGACTACAAACTTTCAGACTGTAATCTATTGTCTACAGACAAAATGACTTGGTAATAAATGACGTCACATGACTACAAAGCTACAGGCTGTTAACTATTGTCTACAGACAGAATGATTTATATTTGTCACACGAAAAACAAACCTTCAGGCTGTTTCATTCCAGGAGTGATAGATCGTACAAAGTCTTCTGGTGTCATATACACTTCCCATCCACTCTCATGGTGTACTTTGAGTGTGGCAAAGTATCGAAATATCTTGTCTGGTGTAGAATATGCTCTTATACGATTTTCATACTCAATAATCTGTAAAGATAATTGTTTTATTAGGCACAGTAAAAAATTGTTACCTTCTGTGGTCATTATATCAAAAATTGAACAAATTGTCTAGGCAGTCAGAAATGATACATAGAATACTTGATGAAAATCTTGACCAAAGGTTAAAAAGACTAGGCAACATAGAAAATAAAGTCAAATTTACCCAACTGTCACTGAACAACTTACATCCAAACAAAATTGTATGGAATACCTTGTTACATTTTTGTCCTACAAACTGTTGATATTTAGTTCAAGAGAACAAATTATACTATCAATTGTGTTTGGATTTTGAATTAATTGTTATATCTTGTATATTAACTGCTTGCATACTGAGTATCAACATTTAAGAGTTAAATGCAATAAAGTTGCCTTTAAGGTTAGTTTTAGGGTTGTTTTGTCACATGACTGTCCCAGGTTAGGATGAGGGTTGAGCACTAATAAAGGTTGAACTCCATCACATATAAGACTGACTCCAAAATTTATTGACCAATGTATAAATTTACCAATATCAATCCAAAAAACCTTGAAAAATTCTGCTGTAAATCCATCTGACCCTGGACTTTTGTCATTTTTCATTCGTTTTAAAGCCAACAGTAATTAAGATAGAGTTATCTCCCCTTTTAAGGATGCATTTTTGACATCTTCTAATTTTGGTATACCATTAAATGGTATTTCAGTTTCAATTGTGTTTGGATTTTGAATTAATTGTTATCTCTTGTATATTAACTGCTTGCATACTGAGTATCAACATTTAAGAGTTAAATGCAATAAAGTTGGCTTTAAGGTTAGTTTTAGGTTTGTTTTGTCACATGACTGTCCCAGGTTAGGATGAGGGGTGAGCACTTATAAAGGTTGAACTCCTCCATATATGTGCCTGACCCAAAGAACCTGTAGTGAATGTCATTGTTTTTATGTTTAACGGTTACATGTTTTACGTTGTCAACTTAGCTGGCCAATTTTGTTCATTTGAATATAATTACAATTTATTTTTTAGCTTTTTAACAGTTTGTCATATGTTGTTGATTTGTCTGTTATTAGAAGTATCCTAGATCACCGTAGATTTGAACCCTAACTAAAAACTTCACTGCAGTCAGTTATGCAGAATCTAGCTCAATGACTTAACTGTAAGGAAAACTTTGCCACTCGGACCTTATAACTGTAAGGGAAACTGTGCCACTTTGACTTAACTGTGAAGGAAACTGTGCCACTCTGACCTTTCTGTGAAGGAAACCGTGACTGTGCAACCCTGACTTAACTGTGAGGGGAAACTATGTCACTCTGTGAGATGCAATTAGCAAACAAATATTACTGCAGTATGACATGCAGTATCCTAGATCTGAACTTATCCAAAAAATTAAACTGATGCCTTGTTCACACCGGTATATAATGCGAATTGGATAAGCATTTGAATGTGAATTAACGATGTCAAACATGTTCACATGTATATAAATGCAAATTCAATGCACACTGAAAGCATTGAAATGTTAAACATTCACTTGATGCGCATTCGATAATTCAAATTAATTGGCATTAGGTGTGAACGTGGCATGAGTGTGATGAACAATGTGGCATAATCTTGGATGTTAGAGGTGGCTGTGGCATCATGTTGAAAAGTAGAGGGGCTGTGGCATCATCTTAAAAGGTAGAGGCATTTGGCATCATCTTCAAAGGAAGGGGGTGCTGAGAAATCATCTTGGATGAGTTTGATGAACAATGTGGCATAATCCTGGATGTAAGATGGGTCTGTTGCATCATCTTGAAAGTGAGAGGGGCTGTCAAATCATCTTGGATGGTGGAAGAGGCTGTGCCATCATCTTGGAAGATAGAGGTTGCTGTAGCATCATCTTGGATGGAAGAGGGGGCTTTGGCATCATCTTGGATGGAAGAGGGGGCTTTGGCATCATCTTGGATGGTAGAGGGGGCTTTGGCATCATCTTGGATGGTAGAAGGGACCTTTGGTATTTGGTCCTTTACAAGTCTATTCCTAAACAAGAAGCTGCAATTAATTTGTCATTTATTTTTATATTATTGGCAGTTTAGAAAAGTTTCTTTTGTTGACAGATATTTCCAGTATTACAGGGTGTGAGCCTACAGCTTTTATACTGGAAAATACCAAACATTTGATTATATTACATTGCTGATATAAAGAATAACTGAGGTTTAAAAGGTCTTCATTGAAACTACCATCTGCATGACAACACACAGGTTATCTGAGATACTTATTGACATTTTGAAGGTCAAGACTGAAATTATCAATAGTATCTCAGTGAACCCAAGCTATAATACGGGGAATAATTTAAGTTGACTTTTTAAACTTCTGCTATTCTTTTTATCAGCAACGTAATGTGACCACTTGTTTGATATTTTCCAACATCACGACTGTAGGCTCACACGCGCCTCATACTGGAAATGTCAGGCAACAAAATTACCAAACAGTCGATAAATGACCGTATCATCTCCAGCTACTTATCACACATACTTATCTACAAATCTTTCGTTTTTTTAACATTTATACTCTCCCAATAGTGACCATTACCCATCTATCCCTAACTCAAATTTTACATTAATACTCTCCTAACAGTGACCATTGCCTGTCGATCTAATACTCTCCTAACAGTGACCATTACCCATCTATCTAATACTCTCCTAACAGTGACCATTACCCATCTATCCCTTATACTCTCCTAACAGTGACCATTCCCTGTCTATCCCTAATACACTCCTAACAGTGACCATTCCCTGTCTATCCCTAATACTCTCCAAACAGTGACCATTCCCTGTCTATCCCTAATACTCTCCTAACAGTGACCATTCCCTGTCTATCCCTAATACTCTCCTAACAGTGACCATTACTCGTCTATCTAATACTCTCCTAACAGTCACCATTACCATTACACCATTACAGTAACAAGGTCGGTGGTTCTCTCCAGGTACTCTGGCTTCCTCCACCAGTAAAACTGACCGCCGCGATATGACTGAAATATTGTTGAAAGTGGCGTTAACTCTAATCAAACAAACAAAAAAGAAATCTTCTCCTCTGAAACTACTGAATGGATTTTAATGAACTTTGTATAATTGTTCCCTAGGGCATTCTGCATAAAGTTTTTGTTTGAATTTTTTTTTCTGATTAAAAAGGTTGCTGCCATTACTAAAATAGAACATAGGCGTCAGACAGAAGATTTTTAGATATTTCTTAAAAATCGTTAACTTTAGCTAAATTCTGATATCAGGTAGAAGTATTCACTATAATGAATACTGTTAAAATTTCAAGGCATTCCCTATCTCTTGTTGAAGATATTGAGATTTTTATATGTTTTTTAGCTATATTTAGAAGTTATAGTTTTAAAAGTCTTTTCTGAATACAACTGAATGGATTTAGATGAAACGTTGTATGATTGTTTCTATGGGTATTGTGCTTAAAGTTAACATTTGGATTTTTGATCTGTTGAAAAACATGGCTGCCATTACTAAAAATAGAACATAGGGGTCAGACAGAAAATTGTTTACATATATTTCAAGCTTTAGCTAAATTAAAAGTTAAAAGTGTCTTCTGCACACAGTTTATGCTTCAATTTTTGATCCATTGAAAAACATGGCTGCAGTTACTTAAAATAGAGCATAGGGATCAGACAGAAGATTTTTAGATATATATTTCAAAAACTGTTAGCTTAAGCTAACTTCTTACTAGGATAAAAGTGTTCAACATGATGAGAGCTTTCTGCTGTGTATCCTTTGCTCTTGTTGGAGTTATTGCCCTTTTTTGATATTTTTTAGCAAATTTTGAAAATAAAGTTTTTAAAATTCTTTCTCTGAAACAACTTGGCAATATTCAATGAAAGTTATCTTGGTCTTTACTTAGGATATGAGTAACTTTTCACAAAGGTTAAAGATCTCTAGCAGGTGTGTAATTCAAGCTCTCTAGATCCTCTAGTCTTTCAACAGATGTCATTATCCCAACCAAAGTCAATTATACCCCAAAATTATTCCGAAATAAATCAATTTTACTTTCAACATTCTGCACAGAAGCAGTTAAGTAAATTATTTTCTTCCTTTGCAAAGTTTGAAACCCTGTTGGTGGTGTAGTTGGTTAGCATACTCCCCTCCAATGTGGAAGGTCATGGGTTGGAAACCCAGCCAGGTCAAACCAAACACATTGAAATTGGTATTTGCAGTTCTCCACTTACGACACAGCATTAAGGACTTGTCTGTCATCATTTATGAATATGCTCTTGTCCTGAATTTGCATGAAATATTTGCCTCTGGGATTGAGTGACATTTAATCAATCAATCATGCAAAGTTAAAAACATGACTATAGAACTGTGCAAATTCTTTTAAATGTAAGTTGACTATATACCAGTGGTCACTAGAAAAAAGTTACTCTTTTATATTGTTGACCATATCAGTTGGTTTCTAATGTAGTATTAAACTATCAAATACAGAATGATGCTTAACTTCATTTATATTGTTTACAGCCAAAGCTACAGAAAAACCAAATAGTAAATTTCCATACAAGTTACTGAAGATGCGAGGCAAGCCCTGGTTTACACTTACCGGATTTCCAGATGACCTGTTACCCTTCAGACATCCATCGCTATACGATATTAATAGCCTTAAGAGGATAGTAGACAACCAAGCTAAAATCAAGTTTAACATTTTACACAGAAAGTAAGTCTATTCTATTCTCAGTGTTCAAAAATACATGAAATTAATTTATAGACCGAGTTATTGTAAAGAATAAAATAGGGTTGTAAAGATTTGCAAGATGGGATGGAATGGACCTGGAGAATACATGTATGTTTTTTTCTTCATGTTTGTGGTGTAAACATAATACAGTAGACTCCACCGAATTGAATGTCAAAATAACCATTTCTAATCAGCTATTCCACAGAATTCAACCAATTTTCCTTTCAAATCAATATTTCAATTTTGGTAGCCATTTTTAACTTAGACTTGTGAATACAATGGGGTTAACCATACCTAATTTACTACTGCTTTAGCACTCAATAGAATTCAACAAAATTACACATAATCTTCAGTAGCAAAGTCTTGATATTGCACTATCTCCTTCTTTTGAAATCGTTAATGACTTATTTTTCTGTCATAGCCTCTCAAGGCAAAGTGGGGGACAGGGAGAACCTAACCTAAGTATTAGCTCACCTGGTCAAAGACCATGTGAGACTTTGTCATCACTTTGATGTCAGTCCATTTTAAATTTTTTATGTTTTCATTTTCTCCAGTGAAACCCAGGCATGCTTTTTTCTGTTTTAAAAGGAAACCAGCTAGGCCAAATGAACTTAACAGGAAACATCTATGGAAGGTCCTTTACAAGTTTCCTTGTTCAAGGTCATTTTTTTTTCTGAAGCTACCAAATGTTAAACTACAATCCTTGCCTTTTAATGTGTTTTCTGATTGTACCAACGTTAGGTAAGCATACAGTCAGCATTCTGAGCGTCTAGTTGATATACCCTATCATCAAATTTTATTCCCCAAAGATTTGTGAACTTAATAGTTTGATAGGCTTTTTAAAACAACAGAGGTTGACAGTTTTAAAACAACTTGTAGCTTTTAAAATTGATAAGTCCAGAACCAGATTTTCAAAATTTTGGCATGTCCCACTATAGTAAATTTTACTAATCTGAATAGTGATTCCCATTAAACATGGTGAGTACAGGCATGACAGGACTCATCAAGTTCCTTTGTAGTATTCAAAATATAACCAACAACTAAAGTTTGGGTTTTATATCTTAATTATTTCAAGGAACAAGTTCTGGAATAGCCAATATTTTTGCCAAAATGCTCATTTACCCTAAAGTTCTGTTCATCTAATTGTTTGCATTCTTTCACAGATTAGCTGATGCTTATAATACACCTACACCATGTGACCAGTCAGTGAAATCAGCATTACAACAAAGACTTTCTTCTGGCAAAAATAATGCAGCATTAGGTAGCAGTTTTGTCCACAATGAAGAACTGAACCAAGAAATTACAAAGGCCATAGAAAACAACTTGTTATTAGCACAAGGAGAACAGCTTCCTGGAAGTTCTTCAAGATTATCTCTAGAAATAGATGATATAATGGCTAGAAATAACTTATCAGAACAAAGGCTCCAAAAAAATGAAGGGGGAGAATTTGCTGTTTCAGACAATGCATTTCATATCCAGATAAAGGAAGAACCTGTAGATTATGATTATGACGATGATTCTCCCCAGCCAAAACGTAGAAAAATGGAAACTAAAACTACCTCATCTCAGATAAGTTCTGGACAAAATGATTTAAAACAGGACAACAATACATCAAAGATTTGTGACAGTACTAAGTTTACTCTTGAAAAGGCAAATTCTGATATAGTAGGAAGTTTTGAAATGACTTGTGATCAACCAGTTGAAAATGACATTGGTGATAATAAAACTAGGAAAAGTTGTCAAGATTCTCAGCAGAGTTCAATGTCAGCATCGTGTGAGCAAGAAATAAATTTGACAAAAAATATTTCAGAAACATCCCAATCAAACATTTCAAATATTGAAATTAAAATTGAACCACTAGACTCCTGATATGTAATTTGATACATTTTACTCTGTTTTTCCCAATTTCACCATGTACCAAATCTGGATGAATATGTAGTACCATATTTCTTGAATTTATTGTGAACAATTTAAGCCCTCTTGACAGTGTTAAAATTAACTTTGGGCAAGTTACTTGAAAAAATTGACTTGTCCCACAAAAATTTAACTTGCCCTCAAGTA
Organism: Geukensia granosissima; assembly: GCA_032357055.1. NCBI lineage: Eukaryota > Metazoa > Mollusca > Bivalvia > Mytilida > Mytilidae > Geukensia > Geukensia granosissima. Next base: position 4,593 of record JAULBM010324904.1, on the reverse strand, counting down.
TTGCAGTACTGATTGACCAAATTTTTTTCCACTTACCTGCTGGGAAACCACAAATTGTTTTTTCTTGCCCAATAGTATTTTAACTCTCACAGGCAAGCACTTATATCTAACACTGTCTAAAGGCAATATGAGCTTTTGCCATCACTTGGCATCTGTTGTCCATAGTTCACATTTAATTTACTCCTCTGAAAGTGCTGGACCCATCTGAGCTAAACTCGGGTGAAATTATCCGTTGGTAGTGTTGTTCAGCATAATATCTTGGGTGGCGACTGGCCAACCAACATGGCAGACATTAATAAAAAAGTAAAATACTGTCAAGCTACTTTATGCCACTTTGGTGGAATAGACATATTGCACATTTCCATTTCATAAATGAATTTGTCCAAATGACATCAGGTCAATCGGTGTATTTTATTTTACATTGTGACGTCCAAATATTTGTATAGTGATGTCAGTTTTCTAAGGGAAAATGCTACAACTGGCAATAATGGTCTTTTGGTAATCTTTCAGAATTATATGATTACCCTGCCAACCAACTAAGACTGCCCTTTCAGATTATTAACTCCTTTCATCTCAATTAAGAATCTTGCTCTCTGGAGCAACTTGCTCAGTTGGAACCATCATGACCATTCTGAAGTTGATTGGCCATTATTTGGGTTTCTTACAGAATTGTATCTATTGATGTCTGGAACTACTTGCTCAACATAAACCCATCTGTAGTTGAATGGTCACTACTATGTTGGTCCTTTTTAATTGTATACAATAATCACATCTGCCATCAAAGCTTGTGGCTTCAGCTGAAATAGGATCCTATGGGAAGTTCATTAACAAATCTTGTCATGAACTAACTGCTCAATTGAAACCAGATTCTGGTAGAGTGGTCACTTCCTAGGTCCCTTTTAGCCTTATATCTGAAGTTTCCACCTACAATCAAAGAAGGCAAACTTGCCAAAGCTAAATTTATTTTAGTACTGTTTTGGATTTACTTTAAAAAATCTGCTTGTTTACAAAATGGCTTTCTCTTTAAGATCCTAAATTAAAATTAATGGTCACAGTGTTAACTTTATCTTAGAAACTGTTTACAATTGAGTGATTACAGACTTCTGGTTTATATTTCAATTACATGTAGATTATTACATTATGATATTCTATTTACGAACAGACAAAAACACAGATTTTTCAGTGTGACAAAATAGGGTACATTCTGAAATTGGGTCATCAGAGATTAGAATCATTGATATGAGTGTTTGTACCGATATTCATTATTCATTTAATTTACATTTATATGTGTGTAGAAATATTGTATATTTTGCAAAAATCCACTAAAAATTTTGTGTTGTGTTCTTCAGTTGGATTGTATGTTCTTATAGATACATGTAAAAGTGATATTAAATTTGTGTTCTTTTGTTTTTACCAATTTTGCATTTCTGTCTGTCAACTATGATTTAACATGAAAAAGGAGATATGTCATGAATGTCCATGTGACAGCCATCCACCAAATAACAGTCGAAATTATGGCCTTCAATTATGAACTGGAGTCCATTCCACATCGGAAGCTGTAAATGCCTTGAATATATAAATGTGAAACTTTTAATAAAACACAACAATCGATCTATTTTATTAAAAATGGGTGAAGAGAAACAATGAATCACTATTTAAACAATGACGACCACTTAACTACAGGTTCCTGGCTTGAGCAGGTACATTAAGAAACTATGTGGCGGGATTAAACCAGTTCGTGAGCACTAACACCCCCTTACCTGGGACAATGGTGTGATAAAACAGCAATAAAAGCACAAAATGAATATCTGCTGAAATGGATGGAACATTTATGATCCATACTTAACCAAAAACAAAGACAGTTAAAAATAATAAACGATACAAAAGTATGGGCCTTGAAAAATACTCACAGTAACTGTCTGTTAGTTTCAAAGCAACTGATCAGGCAAGTTTTCAGAAAACATGGGAATGTGCAAATGCCAATTTAAAAAATATATATAAACTTTATGTACAAAATGTTATAACAAATATCAACTGTTTAATTTAGTATTAAACTATTAACAAGAAAATTTAAATAAAAACCTGTATTTTTATAACCCGAATGCTAGGTGGACAGGGGCATAAAGTGTTACCCTGATACGTATATATGTCAGTTAGTACTTTGTCTGGAAAATGTTTAACAATCAGCAACTTTTCAGAAAATCAATGGAAATATTTGAAGCTTGGGTGTGTCGAATGAGGACCATTGAATGAAAACCCAAGTTCACATTTGGCCAGTTCCACCAGAGTTACGCCTCTTTGAAATATGAAAAATATGTGGGTAATGTCAAAGAGATGGCATTAATACAATAATGTGCTGGAGACAGTAAAGTCCTGTACACAATAATATCCAGTATCACTGGAATAGTGATCATTTTGACCCATATCGTCATTAGCACTGGCATAAGGAAAAATTTGGAAAAAAAACAGATAAGATGAATCAAAAGTTCCCATATCATGTGAACTGAAATTTTTCCCAATTTAAACGCTTCAGTGGCAGAAGCAATACATAGGTGTTACTCGCCTGGGTAGGCAGCCTTAACTTTTTTCATTTTTTTTTTGTAAGCTTTATCTCTGGAAATATTTGACCCATTTAACCAACTTTCGTACGCATGTATATCATATGAAATTGCCAACCAGTCATATGGCAGTTGACTATGACCTCATTTTCAAGGTTTAATAACTTTGTAAAAGCATTTTTAAAAACTGGCAACAAGCATTTACATTCAAGTTCATTTCTCAACAACCCAAAATATTTAGTCTTTAGTGAGAAATTATAATTGGATAATTCTTGCCAGTCTGCTATATTTCATTCTACTTTGACCTCATTTTCTTGTTTGAGTGAATTTGCAAACTTTTTACAATTGAGTCCATTTCTAAACAACTTCACTCACATGCAGAGACTAATTATATTTAGTCTGTAGTTAGATCATGGTGGATCTTTTATATACCATCTGACCTTGACCTCATTTTTATGTATCAATTTAGCAACAAGTTGTCACATTCAAGTTCATTTCTAAACAACTTTAGTAGCTATGTGCACCGAATTTGGTCCATAGTTAGATATTGGTAAGAACTTGCCAGTCTGCTTTATGAATCTGAACTTGACCTTGATGCGTTTTGTTTTGCCTCAGTCGGCGAAAGTTAGTCAGCTATATCAATTTGCAGGCCATACATTTCTGTGTCCACACTTGTTTAACCCTTTGTCCCCATTTATATAAATGATAATAATAATAATAATAAATACTTTATTTAAAGAGGGTTGCTACAGTTAGTTACAAATACTAATCTTTCTTGAGGACATCATCACACTAATACAATATATAGATACAAATACAAGTCTACAAGAAACAATATCATAAAAATGAAATTAGAAAGCAATAACAATAATCAAATAGTGGAAGTATATAACCATTGTAAAATGTACACAATGGAACATAAAGTTTTAGGCGAGCAAGTAAGCCTAATTTTGAAGATATGATAGAACATAGATTATCAATTTGTTGTAGCCAAGATAACGAATTGGCACTTTGCACACCAAGGAGTTTTTCACAAGTGACTTCTTCTAATATATTGTCATCTTATAATACTTTCAAAGCGGAGTCTGATTAATTAAGTTTTTTTATTAAACTAACTAACATAGAACAAGACTTTTTCGTGTTTATAAACATCATTATTATGGCACCTTACATTGAATTTAATCATGTCATAATTAAGTTTACAACAAATTCTTGTACCGAGCAAGACGAATAACGAAGTGTTGTATCGTCTGCATAAAGTTCAGATGTCGAGTATTCCAAATGTAGTGGGAGGTCATTTATATACATCAGAAAAAACAACGGACCTAAAATGCTTACCTTTGGCACTCGAAAATCAATTGGTTTTTCAGAAGATAAAAAATGTTAAACGTTAAAAATGTTTGGCCTAAATTTTTGTTGTAGGAACCGTTTGAAAAAACAAACAAAATCAGAAGAGAAATACAATTTAATTTTGAAAATTAGGGCATGGCAATTTTGGACAGCTATAACTCAATAACGGTAAGAGATGTCATAATGCTAGTGCCGTTATGTTTGCTTTGTAATGCGAAATACAAAGAGAAAACTGTCAGATTGCACACAAACAGATAAATGGCATTTGAAAATAAAAGATCGGGGGGGGGGGGGGTAATCACAGCCTGTATTTTTAGCTCACCTGGCGAAAGGCCATGTGAGCTTTTGTCGTTTGTCCTTAGACTTACATTTTCATCTCTGAAACTGCTGAGCCAAATGGAACCAAACTTTACACACGAAATATCTATGTAATGTCCTTAACAAAGTGTCCCCATCAAGTATAATTCTTGTATTTGATTAGTTAATGCACCAAAAAAAGCTTTCCTCAGAAACCGCCTGGCCAAATGGATTGACATTTTACGTGGTGCATCTATGGTAGGTTCTTCTTAATGTTTCCTCATTTCATCTTGTCCTTGAGGCACTAGTCCTCTAAAAGGGGCGTCCCTGATTGTGGGGGATGTATAAATTCACAATCCGTCCAGAGAGAGACGTTAAATACGCCCCG
>JAULBM010324893.1:2977-13326 GCA_032357055.1 Geukensia granosissima | reverse complement strand
TTTAAACTGTTTTACAATAATAAAGGTGAGAATGGGAATTTTGAACTGCTACAAACTACCAGTTTACAGAATATTTTAACATTTGACGGCAACAGAAATATTACCTGAAGTTCTCAAGAGTGTAAATTAAGACATTCGAGTTTCAAACAAACCTTTTCAGCAGAATAAATGCCAAAAGACTGAAATAAACAAAAATTTTAATGTAAAATCCACCTGGCATCTTATTTCCATGCCAATAGAGTATAAATAAGCACAAAATGAAATTTGCAAGAATTATTCATACACTTAGAAAAATCAAATAACTGAAATATGACTTGTTAACATTAAATATCTGATAACAGAAATAAAAATAAATGTATTACTAAAAATAAGTTGAGTTATTATATTTTATGCCACCAAGTTTCCCCTTGGATTGATAGTTAAAAGAATAGAAACAGATAATAGTTCCTTAGAAAACAGGTTAATTTTCTCAAAAAACTCATTATAAAAACAATACAGGCAAATAAAATGTATCACATATCATTTATGAATGCATTTATGCAATAAAAACAGTACCTTTTGCAACAGAAATATTGAAAAATTCGGTTAAGGCAACTTGCCTAGCATTTTGAAAAAATCTTTATTTTGTAAATCACCCATTTTCGAAAATTTAAGAAGTAATAAGGTCTATTATATCTGTTAACGCAAATATTTATTTCATTTAAAAATTTTATAGCAATTGACACTATTTATAGACATTTACACTATTTAAAGACATTTATTAGGTAACAACTTTGATACACATAACTTGTATTTTACTCAATATGATTAAATTTCCAAGAAATAGTGGTACAATTTTCATGAAATATAGAGGAGAACAACATTTAAGTAAAGGTTTCTTGAGCTTTTCAGATTCCTCATATATAGTTCGATTTATATAAGCCAAGTTTACAGTCTGAACACGAATAAATAATTCTCTGCGTTACGAAAATAGAGAAAACTATAATAATCTGAAATTTCCAAACTCAGTTTTTTCATGATTTTCGGTATCAAAATAACAGAAATTAAAAACAAAGAGGTAATAAAATTTTATAAGCTGCCATATTGATTAAACCATATACAAATAATGCATCAAAACTTCATACTGACTTAAGTAATATAGTTGAAAGGAAAAACCGAGTCTTAGTGGAATTTAGTTGGTGTAAGGCTACAATTTTCAATAAAATCCAACAAAAAGACATGTTTTAAAAACCTTTAACATTTATCTTTCCAACAGTACCTTTTTTGTTTGATTTAATACATGTTTACCGTTATTTGATGTCCGTACGTAACTTCAAATTACATGTGAATAGAAAGTCGGCAAAAATAACATGGTGGCGTACAAAATGCACAGTAAAAGCCAAAAGCATCCCAATATTATGCATAATTTGAATGACCGGGACAAAATATCCATTTCGCAAGTGACAATGGATATCTTTCCACTGTCGTAAATACAAATCCGTTCCTATACCAGTTGTGACTAACATCGATTGTGACTATACACCGGCTTTGTCTACTAAGTAACACGACGGGTTCCATTAGTGGAGCAGGAGTTGCTTACCCTTCAGGAGCACCCGAACTCACCCTGTTTTTTGTAAGATTCGTGTAGGGTTCGTGTAACTACAGCTTGAGTTTTCAGTGTGCCTTTCCCATCATAAAATAACTTTTATACTACAATAAAGTGTATGAATATACTGGTATATTAACAATTTTTGGAGTTTTCCCTTGATGTTTTGGGTTAACTACGCGCTTTGATAAATCATTTGAAACTGTTGACACGATTTTCCATCCTTATACTACACTTAAGTATAACCTTATTAAACAGAATCTTTTTGTATCTCATTGAGTGGGCATTTGATGAAGCAGATCAAAGATATATTTGCTGTATTAGTGATTATAGATCTTTCTTCGAGGATGAAAAAGTAACTACACTTACTGGACTTGTGAGGAGATGACACATTCAATTAACTTTCTTCTTGACAATTTATAAATCAGGTTTGGCGATAACATTTTTCAACATTGGTACAACTGTGCTCCTTCTTTTGCAGACTTATGTCATTTCTATAACAAATCTCAGTTTATGGACAAACTCTACAAAGATCCTTCTAAATCTGATTTAATATATTTAATTTTTTGGCCATGGTCTTGTCTGTCTTCCGACTTAACGATTTCTGTCTGCCCCTTTGGTATCTTCGAATTCCTTATACTACAGAAACAGAAAGGTATGCATCATATCTAGACTTAACCTAGAAATTGACACTAAGGGCGGGTTAAGAACAAAACTTTACGGCAAGAGAAAGGCATTCCGTTCATGTTTAGCAATATTATAGTCGCACCTGCATACGGAGTATATTTCGCAGTTGAAACGCTACACCAGGGCTTTTGCTTCCTATCAGGATTTAATTGATAAAGGGTTGCGGCTGACGGGAAAGCTACTGAGCCAAGGGATTCTCATGGAAAGATTACAGTCATCACTTCGGAAGATTTTCAGTCGCCATCATGATTTGGTTGACCGGTACGAAATATCCATTTAACAAATGACAATGGCTATCTTCCCACTGTCGTGAATACAAATCCGTTCCTATACCGATTGTGACTAACATCAATTCTGACTAAACACCGGCTTTGTCTACTGAGCCATATGTCACTAGTGGAGCAGGAGTTGCTTACCCGGAGCACCTGAACTCACCTTAGTTTTTGTAGGGTTCGTGTTACTCGAGCTTTAGTTTGCAGTGTAGTTTTGCGTGTTCTATGTTTGTATTTCGTTTCATTTTGTTTTTGTTTGTCTTCCGACTTCCGTTGATTGGTGATAGGTGAAATTGTTAATCGTCTGGTATTTTTTAATACTACTTATCAACACTTTTTACGTTTTAATACAGAAAATGTTGCTAGTTAAAATTCATAAATTCACTGTTTGAAGATACCACGATAAGTTTCGATCAATGTATCTGAACCGGTACATTTATTTTAAGATAAAGACCTTGAAAAAAAGGGTCTGTGTCAAGCCAGTTATGCATCACGCAGAAATTATGTAAGCTCACAATTACAAAAAATCACGTGACATAAATGCTGAACAATGTTTTATGTCTAAAACCTGTTGATATTTCTTGTTCAAACTGTCTCACTTTTTGCTTTTAGCAACCACTGATTTCAATAACGTGCATTTTGGCTTTATCCGCAGCTTTTTTATATGCTCCACATCCAATCCAGAGTTTTTCTTTATTGTCAATATACAAGCTCATGGGCAGCACAATTCCCATTTGTTTCGTCATGCATATGTTAAGCAGATGTCCCCAAGGAGATAGAAAGTGCAAAACGTGATTGTCGGCTTCGGCAATGACGATATTCCCAAGTGAAGTTGTAACAATATCTAGTGGGACGAATGGTGTATCTATGGTATTTATTTTGGAACATCCCCTGTAAATCCAATAAATTTTTCTGTTACTTAAGCTTAAAATCCTTCCAGTACCATTATCCAATAATCGGTCTATTACTACAATGTCTTTTTTCGGAGTCGTCGTGATCCTATAAACTAATGAAAACAAAGGACGCCCATTCATATTGTCCTCGATTACTCTTACTTGTTTTCTTCCATTCTGGTCAAGGAAGACGATTTGACGTCTGCTCTCTCGCGTGACGACAAACAAGACACCTTTATCTCGCGTGCTAACAATGATATTTTCCTCTGTTACATGAACCGCTAAAGGCAGGAATGGACCAAAATCTCGACAAAGTGTCATTTTCCCGAAGTCAGACAGACGGTAAAGGCAACTATCTCCAACACATGTAAGAAACAATTTTCCCGATTCCGTTCGCGCCATATCACATACTGATATGTCATGAAACGTACTATACGTTTCTAGTCTGCGACCTCCATGTAACTTTATTTGACCTAAAAAATTATTATCCAAACAACTGAATAATACGGTATCGTTTACAGCAACGATTCTATAAACAAAGTTAATTTCTGTTCGATATGTTTTGATAATTTTGAATCGTATCTCTCCTGTCACAGTCGACACAGCAGACGACAGATCAGATGAAGATATCTCAGAATGAGTATCAGAAACTATTTCGACATCGGCTAGGTCTTGTAGGCTTTTCAGTCTTTCAGTATGGAAATTCTCTATCTCCTCAAATTTGTGTCGTTGGTGAAACCTGGTCAAACATTTCGGACAAATAAATTCTTCGCATTTTAAACAGTACACACAACAAACTTTGTTTCCATGATTCCTGCAAGGGAGACTACCTGCATCAATGGGCGGTTGGTTAGGGTCGACGTCGACAATGATGTGTCTTCTTTCGGTTTTTATTTCAGAATGAACGTTCGATTTACATTGTTCGCACATATATACTAAACAGTCGAAACACTTCCATTTTATTCTTTTATCTTTACGACAAATTTGACATGTTCTTACTGCTTGTGAATTTGCACTACGTTGTGATTCCATTTCCCTTTATTCACAGACCTTGCTATACTACAATAAGAAAAGCGCGTTAGATAACGTGTAGTATTAAAATTAATCTTTAACTGTGCGATTAAAAAAGACAATTCAAACTATTGAAGACAACCAAACAAAATGTTTTTATACACAGTCATATGTTCAGCTTGTTCAATAGAAAGTATTCTTCATTGGCTGCAAAGTAAAATTGTAATTAAGTGTTTTAATTGTATTGTTTGAAATCATATTTCTTTAAATTCTTAAGCAAACTTTTTATAAAACAAATCTGTCACGCTAAACGAACCAAATGATTTCAAAATCTCAAATTAACTGACGTCAGCATATTTTATATATACACAGAATCAATATAAAAATGATCGGATTTCATATAATGTACAATTATGTATTACCATTTCACCAAAATTTGTGCAAGCTACTGCATAAGAAAAATAAAATACACTATTTATTCAAACTGAAAATGTTCATTTAATATATCACAGTGATTCGTATTGAGTTTATTATCTTTATAATTTTTTGTAATTTTTGTATTTTTATAGGCGCTACCATAGCCTATATTACAGTTTTTTCATCTATCGTTTTGTAATATGTTCGAAGAGATTTTTCTACGACATCACTACATCTGGTCTAATCAATTTTGGCTGCAGTGCGATATTTAGGGCCATTTTAAAGAAAAACAATAACTTCTCGGTCTTTTTCGATGTTAAGTTCTTCAGTTATGACATGAATACATTCGAACTAAGACAGTCTCATATTCTGGACGGTTGCTGGTAATATTAGAATCTGTAGTTTCATCCGTATAGTTAAAAATTACACCTCTCGTGGGTTTAGGATAGGAGGTTGGATGTTCTTATAATATGCTGGAATTTGTTTAATGACTTTAGGATTTCTGATATATTAACCAGATCAATAAGGTCTATTTCTTTGTTAATAAATGTTTTTTTTTAAGAATTTGTCCTTTGCGATTTTCGAGTTTAATCAATTTCTTGAAATAATTTATGAGAGCAGAATGCAGTGATAAGTGCTGCTTCTTACAAAGGACTACAGTGGTGTATAATGTCACATTCTTAGTAAATAGTTATGCATGTTTACGCCACGATATGGCTGAAATACTGCCGACGTGGCGTAAAACACCAATCAATCAATAAACTTTCCAGATAGAATATAATTGTGTAGACGTAATAGTTCTTATTCACAATTAGATGATGTCTTCCATTATTTTATCGAAATAGGCACAAGACCATAAAAAGAAATTGCATGTATTGCGATGATAATAACGCTTGTTTCGATTGAAACGTCTGTTGAGAGATCTTTTTGTGTTTATTTTTGAGACTTATGTTCATAGCATTGGTTGTGGAAGTGCGAGACATTTTTGAAAGCGACAAATGTTGGGTCAGATTATTTTTGTTTGTTCTATGACAAAAATTGTTCACATTCAAACTTTAATTGAGAAATCAGGGAAAACTTGCGATTTTTAGAGCATTTTAAAGGCAACCCGTGGTTCTAATGCTACTGATGAGAGGTTACTACTTGAAATGTACATATAGCATACCGACATTCACCCTGTTTATTCAACATTTTTTCAATGCTTTACAAATACTTGTAAAAGTTTCATTTGATATGATATTTATCTCTATTCACTTTACTTGTTTAATACGCAGTTTAGTTATACGACAGGTTATTTTCATCCTTCTTAACAAGCCCTCCAAAATCCACAAGGTATATAGGTTTTTTTTTTTTAATCAAGCAACGTTTTCTTGATTCCCCGCCCTATCCATAGCTGCAATATTCCTTTTATAGTAACTGTCTTGCCAAAAATCAATGATAAACTAAATAATTGCATATTTTGTCTGTAGAAATCCTGCGGAAATTCAGGATCAAATTATGTTAAGTTGTAATACGAAATTTGATAATGAATATTTTTGTGTATGAAACATGTGAAACGTCAAGTAATTTGTTATCATCGAAATTCTAAGGTTTGTTCAGCTTGACAGATTGCTTTTTATGAATTTGAATATGAATTAAGATATGAATGAATGTGATTTAAAACAACTCAATTGAAATTCTTCAGTTAATTTAATAACTAATTTCACTTAAGAGCCGATACAATGGAGTGTTTAAAACTTTTTTGTTTTTTTTCTGCTAAGCATATTGAACCTTAACATCGAGATATATATCAAATTGCTATGGTAGTTCGTCCTGAATTGAAAGATTTTTGCCAAATGAAATGATTTAAGTTATTGCACAGTAACGAATTGATATAGGAAGTCTTGCAGCCGGTGCTGCAGTGGAGAAAATTTTGAGAAAACGGAAAATGTGGTCACAACAAAGATCGAAATTAAAAGCAATTTGGACATGTCAGGTTTGTCGTAGAAATAGAAGAATTCAATGGGAATGTTTTGACTGTTTAGTATTTATGTGTCAACATTGCCTTTTGAACGTTCATTCGGAAATAAAAACTGTAAGAAGGCATTTCATAGCCGACGTTGATCCAAAGCAATCGCCCATTGATGTTGGGAAAATCCCTTGTAGGAATCACGGAAACAAAGTTTGTTGTGTTTATTGTGTAAAATGCGAAGAATTCATTTGTCCGAAATGCTTGACCAGGTCTCACCAACGTCATAAATTAGAAGAAATAGAGACATTCAAAAACAAACGACTTGAATACCTACGAGATTTAGCCGATGTCGACATATCCACATCTGACACTTATTCTGACCAATCAGATGTATCGTCCTTGTTTACTTTGACCGAGGTTATACGATTCAAAATTATCAAAACTTACCAGACAAATAAAAGCTTTGTGGATAGAATTGCTGCTTCAAACGATACGTTATTCTTTAGTTGTTGTGATAGTCACGTTTTAGGGAGAATAAACATAAACAGAGGTCGCAGATTAGATACATACAACCCGTATTATGACATATCAGTATGTGATATGGCTTGCACAGAATCTGGGAAATTGTTTTTAACACGTGTTGGGGAGGATTACCTTTATTGTCTGTCCGACTCCGGCATAATGACAATTTGTCACGATTTCAGCCCTCTTATACCCTTAGCAGTCCACGTGGCAGATGAACATGTCATTGTAAGCACGAGCGACAAAGGCGCTAAATATGCTCTCACCCGAGAAAGCAGGCGTCAAATTGTTTTTCTTGACCTAAATGGTAGAAAGAAGATAAGAGTAATTGAGAACGATGGATATGGTACTCCATTATTCTGTCTTGTTTGTAAGATTACAACCACTCCGAAACAAGACATCGTTGCATTAGATCAATTAAAGAAAAATGGAACCGGCAGGATATTAAGCATATGCAACAATAATATCGATTGGACTTACAGTGGAAGTCCCAAAATGATAACCACGAGTAAGCCATTCGTTCCTCTAGATATTGCTAGGACTTTACTTGGGAATATCGTTATTGTTGAAGCGGAACATCACTTGTTGCACTTTTTATCTCCCTCGGGACATCTGCTAATCATGTTCATGACAAAACATTTGGACATTGCACGACCAATGAGCACAGATGTTGACACAGAAGGAAGAATGTTCATTGGATGTGAATCATATAAAACACGTGCGGACAAAGCCAAAATATATGTTATTGAAATAAGTGGTTGCTGAAAGCAATGAAACCGTTTATCAAAAACTACTTACACCTTTAAAAAGATGACTTTTTAAAACACATATTTTTCAGGATTTTTTAAAATTATGATTTTTTTGCATATTTGGGGTTTCATGCAAAATATTGTACTATGACGCGCATAGACTACTTTCACTACTTAAAAAATATGTTGATATAGCTAAACCGGTTCAGAATTATCTATTCTTGTTACAGATATTGTATCTAAACTTACGTTACATAGTCCAAACTGTGAATTTTGAATTTAACCAACAATAACATTGCATGTCTTAAAGCTTTGTTTCTATTTGAAAATAAAAAGTTGTTTCAATTGGTGGAAAAATTACCGAACACCAAAAAAGTTGCTCAAGTCATAAGGTAACAACATGCCGAAACAGAGAGACCCCCTAATGACAAGGGGTGAATCCAGATTATCTTACTCCACTGCTAGATTTTGTTTGTATCGTTTGTATTTGCATGATTCTTTTACTATGTTTGTATTTTAAGCTACCATCTTTTGATTGTAATGTACTCGTTGTGATAAATTTCATGTCGGACAAGTCTGATAACTGGGCTAGTGAAGACCTCGTGTCAATCATTGGTGATGAAACAGGAGTTACAGGAGGATTATACCCCCTGGGGACTTTCTGTCCACCAACAGCAGGGACGGCCCAGGGTTAGTAAAAAAAAACCTATTAACCTACAGACGTATGCTGCGATATTCGTTGTGTAGATCGGTTTTAAAAATTAATTGCAATTTTAGAGTAAATAAAGCATTGTTGTTAGCATATATCTTGCAAAAAAGATTTAAAATGAGGCAATAAATTTCGGCATAACACATATTTTTTCTGTGCGATCTTTTTTGGTTCGTTTAGCTTGACAGCTAGATTTTTTATATAAACTTTTGAAAAAGAAAAGGGAAGAAGTTTTAATAATACAATCAAAGTTTTAATAATTCAATTATTATTGTATTTCGCAGCCAGTGTATTCACCTGCATACGGAGTGTATATTTCTCAGTTGATACGCTACTGCAGGGCTTCTGCTTTCTGTTAAAATTTTATTGATAGAGGGTTGCTGATAACAAGAAAAAACTGAACCAAGGATTTCTCATGGAAAAATTAAAGTCATCATGGTTTAGATTGAAGGATTTCTCATGGAAAGATTAAAGTCATCGTGGTTAAGATTGATTGATTGATTGAATATTGCTTAACGTCCAGCGGCAAATATTTCATGCTTATTCAGGACAAGAGAATATTAATGATTGATGATGAAGATGAAGACCGACACGCTGAGGCGGATTTTTAACGTGCAAACTCAAGAAAGCAACAGTCGGCAGGAAGACATGCCACATTAACCAGTCACATTTTTTCTAACCCTGGGCCGACCAGTCTTTGTACAAATGTATTACTCCTTAATGTTGTGTGCATAGCGGAGAAGCAGCAAACACCAATGTTAATGTATATGGTTTGACCCAGCCGGGGATCGAACCCACGATCTTCCGCACTCGAGCCGAGCACGTTAACCATTATACCACCGTGGCGGTTTCATGATTTAGATGACCTGTACGAAATATCCATGGATATCTTCTCACTGTCGTGACTATAAATCTGTTCATATACCGGTTATGACCAACATCAGACGCAATTAAACACCGGCGTTGTCCACTGAGTAACATGACGGGTGACCAGGAGTTGCTTACCTTTCCATAGGAGCTGAACTCACCTTATTTTTAATGTGCACTATGTAATGAGCTGCAGTGTAGATATTTCAATGGGGTCACAACAGAAGCAGTCCCGATAGCCAATGTGACGTTAAAATCAATTGAATCAATCAATCAATTAAAAAACAGAGCCTTTGTGTGATAGAATTCACACGTAGGAAACACGGAAACAGTATGTTGTGTGTATCGGATTTAACTTGTTTGAAAAACATAATTACGAATAAATATGAAGAATTTTCGTATGCTATATGTACATTTCAAGGAGTAACCTCTCATCACTAGCATTAGAATGAAAGCGTCAGGAAAGAAATTTGAAGTTACAAAAGGGGCAGACAGATATCGTTAAGTTGGAAGACAGCCAAGACCATGGTCAACAAAAAGATACGGAAGACAAACATAGAACACACAGCACTACACTGAAAACTAATGCTGGAGTAACACGAACCCTACAAAAACCAGGGTGAGTTCAGGTACTCCGGACGGGTAAGCAACTCCTGCTCCACAAGTGGCACCCGTAGGATGTCCAG
>JAULBM010324882.1:0-13326 GCA_032357055.1 Geukensia granosissima | reverse complement strand
TGTATTTTTTACGGGAGTCTCCCGCAGGAAACGGGAGGGTTAACACCTATGAGTATATGTGCCCTTAGTTAATTTTTTCAAGTTTTTTTTTAAAGTTTAAAATAACAACATCCTCCATTTAAATAAATCAACAAACCTGCTTTTCACGACTGTGTTCTGTTTTCCTGGTTGGTTTCTGTGGTTTGATTGGAGGAAGAGTACATTTCCTGTTGATTCTGGCCGCTGGAGCAGGTTTGACAAACTCTTCATTCTCAATGATGATTGGACTACTGCTGGATATCTTTGGTTTGGAAGTTCTGATTGCAGCATGAAATCCTGTGTTGAATCCAGTGAAGTTCTCCTGGGCCATGGACCTTGTGTTTACACCTTTTCTTGGTGCCTTAGGTGCATTCTTTACTGGAGGCAGAATTTTGTTGTTCAATTTTGACAAATCTAAGCGTGGAATTTCTGGTCTACTGGCCTTAGATTTTGGAGGCTCTAACTTGGAAATGATAAGTGCAAGATCAGCTTCCAGCACTGCAATACGTCTCCTCATAATTTTCTCTTTCTGATCCAGCTTTTCATACTCAATAGACAACTGTTCAATCTCTTTGCTTTTACGCTTGTTCTGTTGAGCATTGGATATTTTTTTGGCCAGAGTTATTTGTTTCTGTAAGTGATATTTATCATCCATAAGAACCTTGTGCTCGTTCTTGATCTTTTCCAGCTGAAACTGGTTCATCTCTTTCTGTGATTTCAGACTCTGGACATCATACTCAAGGTTGGCCAAGAGAGAGTTGGCTTCATACAACTCCTTGGACAGTCTATCAAAATCTGCATCTTCTGTCTTGTACTTCTTCAAGTTCTCCATTATTCTGTCAAAAAAATTAAAAAAGCAAGATCAATGATGAGGTAAAATAAAACAGAACCATAGAGATGGGGTTCACATAACCCACGTCCCTGATAGATACTAAAAAAAAATTATAAAAAATCAAGATCAAAAATGAGGAAAATAAAACAGGACCATAGAAAGGGAGTTCACATAACTCATGTCCCTGATAGATACTTAAAAAACACATGAATATTCCAAAATTATTTGTCCTCTTTTCATTTTGCTGATAAATAACATAAGGCCATAATAAAACATTTCATAGTTTCTCATCCCCATCTGCCCCGATTTTTTAATTCTGCCCCAATTTTTTTTATTTTCAAATTTCAAATGTACAGCCAAACAAGGTGATTCTTATATAGTCCCAAAACTTTGTTTGCATGGGGATATGTTATCTCAGGCCAAAGTAAAATTCTAATTGGTTTAAAGACCCTGTTTATCCTTTCCAGTTTAAAAAAATTTGCTAGAGCACCAGAAAATTAAATAAAGGTCGCCAAAATTGCATGTGATGGTAATAATTGATCAATAGAGAATCTTTCATTGTATGCCATTGATGATTGTTATCACAATCAAGATTTTCAAACATTCAAGTTTAAGCCTTGGCAAAAATTATGAAGGTTTCATTATTGAGATTGTGGAAAAATAGATTTGAAATTTATTAACAAAATTTTGAAATTTTGTTTCTCTTATTTGATGGACTTATTTTGCCATTTTAAGTTAAAATATTGTCAAAACCCCAGCTGAATATCAATGCCAATCAATGTCCACTTAATTGCACATGGCATTGATACACAAAGCACAACAATTGATTATCACTTAATTAAAAACTGGTCCAATGGCGTAGAAAAAGTCTAACAATTAGAGTAACATAATTGGTTTTGTGCGAGACAGTTTGAAAACTATGGTCTTAGTTGTGTTTTTCTTTGTTTTGCGTCTGCATGCTGGTAGGTTTTGTTGTTACTGAGTTAAAAAAAAAAAAAAAAAACACACAAATTTTTCAGAAAATCATTAGTTAAACAAATAGGTGAAATATTATATTGCTTTATTCATACATAAAATAATCTGGCTGGTAGGTTTAAAAATTTTGACTGGACGCAAAACAAATAAAAAAACAGACAATGCCTAATATTGACTTACTCCTGATCTTTCTTTTTGAGTCTGTCAAATGCATCTATAGCATGTTTGGTTGTATCAATCTCAATGGTACCAGGTAAAGGGAAACCAGTTCCCATGATAACCATTTCTGCCAAAACAATTTTTAAATCTTAATAAATAATCATAGTTTTCCAGTATAACTGAAGTATATGGCATTCAGTTATCTCCCCTAGGCTGGAAATTTATATTTTTGCTAAGTTAGCTAGCTGCAACCAAAATTATATGGCATTTTGATGTGAATTTAAACACAACTCTTAAAGAAAAATGGCTATAGCCATTAAATATTCAAGAGAAAACTGCTAAATACAAAAATTTGAAGAGGTGAAGGAAACTTGTTGAACAAGTTTCAAGTTTTCAAGTTTTTATTTAAGACAAAGACCCCAACAGAATAGAGCAATTTCTAATAAAAATATTGAGTTATCTCCTTTATGCTGGAATATCAATTGTAAGAAAAAAATACCAGGTACAGTTAAATTTGGCTTTTGAATATTTATTATAAACCTTTTTAAGATAAGTGGATAGTGTCTCTAAGGATATATTCCATTTTCTTTTCCTTCAATACTATGTTGCAAATATTGAAAATTTTGTTAAGAAATAAATTCTGAAAAGATCTTCAAACAAAATTAAACAATTAAGCAAAGGCCATTTACCTGGTTTATATTTGGCATAAAGGCTCTTTACATAATTTCTGTACTCTTCTTCTTGAGCTACAGTTACAAATATAAATCATCAACATTAATTTATTATTAATAAATTTCAAATTTAAAGCAAACAAACTTTTTTTTAATTGTTGAGCCACATTATTAATATCTCTAACTTTTTTTCATTTCATTCCAACATTAGAGTTTCCACCATATTTCACAAGGTAACAAAAAAATCAAACCACTTTATATGTTTCTATGAATTAATTGTTTGAATATTGCTTAATGTCTAGCGGCATATATATATATATATTTATCATCCATATTCAATATGAGAGTATATTAATAATGAATGACGATGAATCCTGCTTTGCAGTAGACCTACTTGCTTAGCCTGATTTTTAACATGCTATCTCAAGAAAGCAACAGTCTGCAGGCAAAAATGCCACTTCACCCTGACACATTATTCTGACTCTGGGCCGACCAGTAATTGCTTTTACTGCTAAATCAAACTCACAACCTTCTGCTCTTGAGGTGAGCACACTAACCATTACACTTCCAACTTAATTTGAAATGGCCTGATGAAAGGTAATATAGAAAAATACTGAACTTTAAAAAGATTTTTTGTTTAAATATACAGTTTCCATTAAGTTTTCATACCATTAGAATCCTCCATGTTTAACTTGTTAGATCTGTTGTTTGGAGTTTGTTTTCCTTCAATCATCAGACCTGCCGTGGTATCATGAGCTTCTGTAATAGAACAATTAAAAAAACATAAATTTATCAATTTACAATTCAAATCTAAACCAAATGCTATAATCAATTTTGCGAGTTAAATAGTTCAACCAGTCAACGATTTATGGTACAAAATCTAATGTTTACCTTTTCCATTGATGGGATATAGTTCCCTCTTTGCGTGATTACCAGGTAAGTTTTATTCTAGCCTCCATCAGAAGGGTTGCTAGTGATAATTTCCATTGACCAATTAAGTTACGGGTAATTATGCACAAGAAATTTGATATTATATTTGTCTATCATTTTACATTTTTAGTTGAATAATAATAATAGTAATTAAAAGCTTGTCTAAAGGATTTTGATTCCACCCTTGCTTAAGGTCTTCTTGTGAATACCTGTTGACTTTAAACTTCAGAGATGGAATCTCCTTTACCTTTTCAAGATGGTTTTTTTCATGTATATTTAAGGCTTTTCCAGAATCAATGCATGGAATCACAAGTAATTTCTAATTTGAAAATGTCTCTTTAAAATATCAATCATAGTAGGGTAAAGTTATCAGTTATTCCCTTATAAATTTATTTCTGGAAGCAATGAATTCCTCATCTTTTTTTTTAAATTGTAATTTACTTGTAATTTACAATTAACAATATAAAATTAATCTTAAATGTGCTTACCAACATGAGATCTTGTTACTGGTGTGGAATATACATTGGCAGTTGGCTTGTCATCAACAGACTTAGCTGAGGAAGTTCTGGATTTTGGTTTGGCTGGTTGTGCTTGTGACAACTTTGAAGCAGGTGTAAATCCAGATGATTTGCCTTCAACTGTCAAATCAGATGCAACTTCAGATGGCTTTGTAGCTGGTGCTCTAGACAGCTTTGCTGATGTAGCTCTTGGTGCTCTATCTTTGGTTTTCAAGGTTGATTCGGCTCCAACTTGAGCAGACTCAGTTCCAACTGACTTAGCAGATTGGACTCTGTTTGACATAGCAGACGGTGCTCTAGATGTTTTCTCTGTAGTTTGCTTGGTGGACTCTGCTTTAACAGACTTGGCGGTCTGTGGTCTTGATGATTTATCTTCAATTTGCATAACAGACTGAGCTCTTGTTGACATAGCTGACTTTCTATCAGATGTAGCAGATTGTACTCTATCCTGCTTTGTAGATTTGGCTTTGGATAATTCATCTTCAACTGACATTGCAGACTGAGCTCTAGCTTGGGCTCTTGTAGACATGGGAGTTGTTGTTCTAGATGGTTTATCACACTGGTCCCTGGATGCTCTGCCTTCAACTAGCTTGGTAGATTCAGCTCTAGTTGACTTAGCAGATTGGACTGATGTTCCACCTTCAACTAATTTAGTTGAATCAGCTTTAGTTGACTTCGCAGACTCAGCTCTTGAAGTTCTCCTTTCAACTGGCTCAGCACTTACATCAGAAGCAGCTCTAGTTGACTTAGCAGACTGCACCCTTGTTGACTTAGCAGATTGTACCCTTGATGCTCCAACTTCAACTTGCTTGGCAGAATCAGCTCTAGTTGATTTTGCAGACTGAGTTCTTGATGATACATCTTCAACTTGCTTGGCTGAATCAGCTATCATGGACTTTGCAGACTGAGCTCTAGTTGACTTAGCAGACTGGACTCTGGATGTTCTCCTTTCAACTGGTACAGCAGAATCAGCTCTAGTTGACTTGGCAGACTGAGCTCTAGTAGAAATAGGTGTTGGTATTCTAGAGTGGGATTTGGATGCTTTGTCCTTGACAGATTCGGCTCTAGTTGAGGTTGCAGACTGTCCGCTTAATGCTTTTTCTCCAACTGGTGTGGGAGATCCAGCTGTAGAATATAACAGAAAAACATCTGGTTATTGTGAATTGTATTTAAATTTAAATAATCAGGTTTCCCACTGAAGAGCTGATTCATTTTCAAACCAAACATCTACAGTAAGTTACTGACTTTATAAAAATAGGAAATGCGGCATAATTGTCCATGAAACACCATCCAACAATTACCTGCTGAAATTATGAAGTCTTCAATAATGAACTGGAGTCCATACTGTAACAGAAGTTGGAAAAGGCTCTCAAATCACAAAATGTAAAACTATTTACCGGTATAAAACATGATAATCAAATTAATCTATTGAAATATAAAAGGAAGAACAATATATAAAGACAACCACTAGACTTCAGGTTCCTGGCTTGGAACAGTTTGAATACTATTTCTAGTGACAAAATACTAGACCTGTGATTGATAATTCTATATTAGTCTAGGTGAAAAGTTGGGGGTGGGAGAATGGGTGAGACCAATATGTAATATCAATGCTATTTCTACTAAACGTAGACAAAATGTGTCCATGTGACATGGATGCCTCGCTCCTGCAAACAGGAAGTAGAATAACAGAACTGTAAAGGGAATACACAGTACATCTTACCCTGATAATGCTTCTGACCAAATATCAAATCAACTTAACATACACAAGTGGAGAAATCTTTAACAAACATTGAAGGACCTAAGTACGTTTGTACTTATGAGGGTAAAACTTTATGCCCCTGTTGCCTAAAGGCAGGGGTATAAAAAATTTTAATTATAAAAAATTGTACAAATATTGCTTTAATAATTCATCCTTAGCAGTCATACATTTTTTCTTGGGGTTTAATACAAAAAGAATTGTAATGCAGATGCTTCAACTGAATAAAATCCAATCTGACCTTGTTTATTATTTTTCCATTCATCACATCTTTCAATATCAACATCATGAGCCTTGTCACCATTCTGGGCATCTTGACAATTCTCCATCCTTTCTTCATCACCTTCCATCAAAGTTTTATGGTCTACCTTTGGCGTAGCTGAAATTGGCAAGGACATTGAGGAGATCCTCATCTGATCATAAGGAGAGGTAGAGGTTGGTGGGATCGGACATCTCCTTCCTGGTTCAGATGGTGTACTAATGATTCTCTGCTGATCAGGAGAGCTAAGTGATTGTAAAAGAGCTTCACATCTTGGTGATACTGAAACCAGAACCGACTGTCTACCGTCAGGAGATCTAGAGGTTGTTCCTTCAGATTTGGTTCCTGCTGCTGCAGGGAATACCTTCTTTAACCTTGGGTTAGCTGGTGTTAAAGTGTTTAGCTTCTGTCCACGGCGAGCTCTTCTACTTGCAGCTGTAAAAACAAAGTTTATCATGTAAATATTATCGGATATATTTTATAATGCATAGGCTTGATTCCGTCTTCATGAACGGGAAAAAATCAATGCAAACCTGTTAGAAGTGCAATGATATTAAGCTATCCTCAAACTAACCTTTTCAAAGGTTTCATAATTAAACTTAATTTAACTTAAAATGGATCAAACCTACCATTTAAAAACAGTTTCAACTTCAACTTTTTTGGGTGTCTTTCTTTCTGTAAATTGTTCACTTTCATGTCATGAGTAAGTAATAACCTACCATGTTTAAAAGCATCAGCAATATATAATTTACTAAGTGCTTCACCATTGTGATCTTTGAACTTAGAACTTTCAAACTTATCTTTTCTTTTACTAAAACCTATCATGCAACTAAAAATTATACACTAGAACTTACATTGTCCGATATCAGCCTTTACTAAAGTTTCAAACTCTTTAGCTCGTTTCTTCTTTGCCTCACTTTCAGCAAGTACAGCAGCTACAACTAAAATCAGTAAAACATTTTTTATTGGTATTCATGGATCAATGCAATGCTGGATCACATGCCAGATGCTTGGCTTTGCTCCTGCGGCTGTCCACAAAGAAGCTTATGTGAGAATAGCTTCCTTGGCAGAGAGAACACTACTTGTAGTTTTTCATGATTCTCTCAATAAATTATAAAGTGATGATCAATATCTTTAATTTATATTTTTATACCAGGATTGGTTCAGGGATAGGGTGCTTGTTCATGTTTTTTTTTTATTTGGTGAAAAAATAATAAAATAGGGTTTTTAAAATCAGAAATTAATAAAATCAAAATCTTTTTTTTTTGGAAAATAAATCACATACAATGGGACAGACAGAAGTTTCAAAAAACTTCCTGATTTTAGTGTTTTCAGGTTGTTACAGAATGTTTTGTCTAAAAATTCCAAAAAGACTTGTTGCTAGGGGAGGCAACACATTATAATGTATCAAGACTGTTTAATTTAATATTTCTCAATATAAATGTTAGCTGACAATCAAACTAGGGGGCTTAATGCAATGAAATAGTCTCAGCAGGCCTGTTAAGACTTCCTATACAGTATATAGTTTGTCATTTTCCATTATACTCAAAGTTAAAAGAGCAATTTTCAAGGATTTCTACCTGAACATATAGAGATATCCATACACACTTTTTATAACCTAGTTGGAAATATAATAAACATGATTTTTAAAATCAGCCACAAAAATTTGGTCATGAGCCCTGACTTAAAAGCGGTAAACCACATATATTTTACTGTTAAAATAACACTTTTTTTCCCTAACTATCTTTTAAAGGCCAGAGCATTTCTTACATTTTGAAGGAACTATTCAGTGGCCATCCCATTAAACTGCATAGTATGTTTAATCCATATCTTGCATTATCTCCTCTTGAAAGATCTGACAAGATGTTCATCGAAATATAGTGCCTTAATGTCATATAAAATTTCATCAAATTGCATTTTCAAGTTTAGGATGATTGAGCTGAACTAACAAGGTACATGGATAGATGAAAAGAAAGACAGGATGATAACTTCATCCCCCCTCTAACTGTTGCATGAAGTCTAAAAATGTCTTTCTTTTTAGCAATGCAGACATTATCCCAATTGCTGCCCATATGTAACCTATACCTTTTGTCTATTTCAAAACAGGAGAATTAAAGAAAATTGTCCTGAGAAGCTTTTACATTAAAAAAGGTGGCATTTATATTTCAGACCTAACTCAACATCAGAGTCTGAAATACTAGCCAACTACTAGTCTGTGACTGGTAATTTCTGGACAGAACTATCTTTTTAAATTTAGCTAGTTTTGACAGGCTTTGCCCAAATATGTAAAATTCACTTCAGGACAGTTAATATTTAAGGTGAATTGCCTATCCTGTCAATATTATTAAACAATGCAAAAAAAAAAGCAGTTACACAGTAATAAAAATATACATACCATTTAATTTGGGAAGATCGCTCCCATCAGCACTATTAGCTCTCTTCTTAGGGGACGACTGCCCAGGTTTTTTATTCTTAGAGGATGGAAACATTCTGAAATAAAACAAAAATAATGTATTTGATATATAAATTTGACCTACATCATGCAGATACCAGAATTCTTGATTTAAGTAACCCACGATGACTCCATAACTTGCATGTTTTTCTAACTGAGATTGTCTCCTATGTAGGAAGACATTCTAATATATGTGTAAACCTTAAATATCACTATTTTTTTTACTTAATTTCCCCATTACAGTTATATAAACTTGCCATCCCATATGGGAGATAACCCTAATAAATTCAAAGATACCAAAAGACCTATAATAGATCTGTGACAGAACATAAGTTCCTCCATAATAGTTGTTTCAAAATACAGAATACATTTTTCAAATAACATCTGAGACTGAGAATATCATTCCAGTTTAAAATACAAATTGAAATTAAATAATATTGATACATAACAATTGGAAAAAAGCCAAATCAGACTTCCTTCAAGGGAACCTATAAATGTCATTTTGCCACCAAAATTTATTGAAAATCAGTTTTAAACTGTAAAGGCCTAAGTCAAGAAAAAGGGCCCTGTCCAAAGTCGTTTCCTAACCTAAAATTCCGTGGGCATTTAAATTGGTTTTAAATTGACCATTTAAAAGTCATGTGCTAAAAGAGAAAACAATTAAAATTAAAGACAACTCAGTTTTAAGTTTACTTTATTATGACCAAAAACAGGGATATATCATGTCTGGATAGAGCAGTCATGGTTATGTCATGGAATCGATTTCATTTTATTTGGTCATGAAAATGTTATAAACTTAAATAAAATTAAGCTTAAAGAGATAACTTACCTTAATGTTCTCTTTAAGAATGTATTCCAGTTCAATACTTTGTCTCACTTTTGTGAAAATACTGAAAATTGTCTCTCAGTATTTGGCGACTTTCTCAACGTTGCCGTCGTTAAGCGAAAGAACGATGGGAAATTTGATTGTGACGTCATCTGACGTTTTCCAAGTAAATTCATGCGCTGCAGCAAAACAAAATAATCCTATTAACTTTTCCTTTAAGAAAACCAACAACGTATTTTTGAAATAATGAATGTTGTGATATAAATGCCCTTGTTTTATATTTAATGCGTTGCAAATTTTTTTTGGATTATTTAAACTCCGAGGGCGCATCCGAATTGAAATCCGTATTTTATACAATCCAAGATGTCAGCGCCCATGATTATGAACACATGAAATTAGTAGGCGGTTTTCTGACTATTTCAACCTGTTTGTTGAGAAAAATAAGACTTTGCTATCGTTTAGAAATGAGTAGTTTTGTGTCCAGTATCAATCCTATCACTGGAAAGTCGTCCTGGATCGTACAGGATGAAAATTATGACTACCATCAGGAAATTGCCAGGTATATTTTTAGAACTTCACTAGAAGTCAAGCCATCTGTTTATTTATTCCTTAATAAATAATTTTATCTAGAAAGCTGTTGTGGGGTCTAGTAGGGATTTGCATCACGGCCCCACCCCACTCCAAATTTTTGGCAAATAGATGCAATATGGTGCACCTGAGACTACTAAAACATACGCGTATTATTAGTCTCAGGGTGCACTCAGGGAGCATAATGGGGAATTCAAATTGCTGTGCCATTAAAATTCCACATATAAATTCTGCTGTTTTCATGTTTCTGTATTTGGGTTTTCATAAACAAAGACAAACACATACACATTTCAAATAAAAAATCTAAAATCAGCACATCTTAAACTTTTCCAATAACAGCCCAGAGACAGAACATTTTAATTGTGTTAAGGCGAAGATTTACCCCTGTATGAATGTTTGTTTCGCATTTTGTGAGAGAATTCAGTCATAACATCAGATTTGGGCAACCATGTGCATAAATATTTTGATAATTAAAGTGAACTTAACACAAATTACAGTGTACATATTGTGACTAAAGTTTGGATATGCTAAGTGTTTATCCATTGTTTATGAGAGCTTTATTTATCAAGTATTTTGATGTGCAAGGTTTAATTGAATACTATATATAATATATGAGTGTTATTATTATTGTATACATTTGATCATATGCTTGATAACGTAATGAATAAAAGTATTTAATTAAAACATGAAATTCTTCTATTAGTTTTTTAATAGAGAAGTGAAATTCAAGACAAAGAAGGTGTTTTACACTGGTTTATTTGTTGATATAATTCTTTTTATGTGTTTTTTTTTTACATTCTTACCACACACGCACAAAAAGAACCTGCAATTCTTCGAACATGTTTTTTTTTAAAAGCAGGTTAAAATGTCCCCATCTACACAAAAAAATCCTTGGTTTTTTTCAACACAAAATAAAATCATGAAAATTGGTTTGAAATGTCCACCTTTCAAAATTATTTGACCAAAACATCGGAAAAAGTCGGAAAAATCCTGATGTTAAATTATAGAATGTAACAGATAGGTGTTATTAGCCAATATTAAAGAGAAGATAACTCATTCAGTTGACCATCAATAACAAATGTGTGTTTTATTTCCCTTATAATCGTCATACATACTGTGATGATATCTTTGTTGAGAGGCTGTTTTATCATCAGGGATCTCACCTTGAGCTTGCTCTCAGTAACTGCAAGCATTCATTAGAGATGTACCTTCTTTTTGCATGTATTTATATTTAGTATATTTATTGTAATTATGTTTATCTAAAGTGGGGTAAGGTGACTTTCTGTTAGATTTTTTATAGTTCATCAGTTACTGCTTTTGTTTACTTTGATCTTTTCCTTTGATCACACACTAGGGAGGGTTGGTTACTGGTACCCACTAAACTATTAAAACCCCATGTCTTGTGTGCATGTTCCAAATCAGGAATTATTCGTCTCAGTGGTGTAATGCTTAGCATGCTCGCCTCAAGTGCGGAAGGTCATGAGTTGGATCTCCAGCCAAGTCAAACCAAAGACATTAAAATTTGTATTTGCTGCTTCTCAGCTAAGCATGTAGCATTAAGGAGATACAGAAAAGGTTGGTTGGCCCTGAGTCCAAATAATTTGTCTGGGTAAATTGGCATGTCTTTGTGCGGGCTGTTGCTTTCGTGAGCAAGCACATCAAAAATCAGGTTCAGGAGGTCCATCTAGTACAAAGCAGGGTTCACAAGAATCGGTATTCCACCAGTGTTAAGGTCTTATGGAGACCTCTGGTTTGTAAATAACCACTGTTTTTCTTATGGTTGCAGTGCAATCTCTTTAACTTTTCATTTTCATATTAATAATTCAGTAATCAATTATTGACTTGAATGTGAAAAAAAATTTGGTTATTTTTTGTGTTTGCCATTTCATTGTCATGAAATTTCCAGTATAGTTTTCCATAATTTACTTTGTAGATATATATTAAATAAGTTTGAAAAAGCGGTTTAAACATCACTGTTGGACAAGTAGATTTTTTATTCTTTTCTTATATTTTTACTGTTAATTATCATAATAATTAATTATGATCCCAAGAATATAACCAAAAATTGATTATAAAAAAATCTGATTCCGAGGAATGGCATGTACAGAATTTGGGAGAATATCAGTTTGGTTTAAACAACATTGTGCAGTTCTGTAGCTAAGTGTTAACACGGAAAATACAGGTAGCTTTAAACCAATCATATTTGTTTGGTGTTTTATGTGTGCATATAACTATGTAATATGCCTTTCTTTTTATTTCAGGTCAGCGTATGCAGATATGTTACATGATACAGAAAGAGTAAGTATGTGACATAGAAAGAAAAGAAAGATGTGGTACAATCTTCGAAAAGGAGTCTCTTAACTTCCAGTAAAACCTCCAGTAGTCGACTCTGCCATACCTGATTATGCCATTTTGTGAGCTTCGTCTCATGGCGGTCATACCTGCTTGTGACACAATAATTTCTTGACTTCACAATCCAGGCAATCAATCCGTGGGAACATAAATGGCAGAGATGTATATGTCTGACGAAGTACTATACTCTCTGTT
Organism: Geukensia granosissima; assembly: GCA_032357055.1. NCBI lineage: Eukaryota > Metazoa > Mollusca > Bivalvia > Mytilida > Mytilidae > Geukensia > Geukensia granosissima. The sequence continues at coordinate 795 of JAULBM010324882.1, read as the reverse complement.
TCGGAGATTGGATGTGGTATAATTGTCTGTGAGACAGCTATCAAAAACATGTGCAGTAAATATACTTGTGTATATTGTATTCATTTTGAAACAATAAGTATATCTATATTTGGTACGTTTAATGAGCATGGTGCAGAAAGAGTTAAGTTTCACGGAAAAATTGAGAATGATGTCATTCAGAAACAGGGGGCTTGAGTAGCTGAGTGGTCTAGGTAGTTGATTTTAACTTTACCTTTACGGCATGAATTTGCACCTGACTCTGTACTACACAAAAAAGGAAGTGTTTCACTTGCATCATGTGTGATAAAGTTTGTCAGTAACCTGCCTAAGGTCAGTGGTTTTCTATGGGTACTCCAGCTTCGTCCATGAGTAAAACTGATATGACTGAAATATTGTTGAAAGGGGTGTTAAACCCCAAACAAATTTTCAGAAACAGCATGGAATTAAAGACAGATTTTGTCACATGACAGGGAATAAATGAGTATATGTATGAAATATGAGACATAATGAGTGAGTGTTTAACATGGTACAGAGTGGGTTTTTAAATGCTTCAGACAGATTTAATTTCACAAACCAAAACTTATATTATAAACAACAATTATCCAAGCCTTGCTCATTTAAACACACATCTTGTTATATAATGTATTATAAATTAATGCATATGTGAGTTTTCAAATTATAAAAATAAAAAATGCCAATTTATCGGTATATTATTTGATATTAACGAAAAAGTTTTTTATTCCAGAATAAGAAGTATTTCTCAGCATTAGGAAAGGCCATCAAGCTGAAGCGTGC
>JAULBM010324871.1:0-13327 GCA_032357055.1 Geukensia granosissima | reverse complement strand
ACAGTAGAATTTAAACTTCTACAGGTTCCATTACGGCCTTCAACAATGAACCAGAGTCCATACCATAATGGAAGCTGCAAAAGGCCCCGAAATACAAAATGTGAAACTATACGTCATAAAACACGATAATCGATCTAATCTAATCTAAGTTCTGGTGAGGTGGCCATCCTGGTTGGCAGGAGGAGTAATGAGATACAATTCTAAAGAGACCCACCATAGTATCATTCCAGCAAAGTGTCATTCCAATAAAACAATTAGTTGCGAGAATATTTTAAATTAGTTTCCTATAGGGTCCTATATTAAACTAAGTTCAGCTGCAGCGGCCATCTTGGCTGGCAGGTGGGGGTCATGGGATATAATTCTGAAAGAAGATCAGCTAAGGAAGGATACTGACAACAGACAATGGATACCAAGTGATTATATCAGCTCAATTGGCCTTGTTTGCCTAGGTGAGCTAAAAAGGGTTATAGTGTACGTATAATGAGGTCTTGAGAATCCTGATCAGTGAAAAGTATTTCAATGTTTACAGATTTCCACACATAAAGTATATGTCCATTATCAATGTTTTTGCTTTTACAGGAATGTTAAAACTTTTTTCAACACGATTTAGTCCATATGAATGACAATTTGATTTTCTTAGAGTGGGTAAAAAACTTCCATTTACAATTTTTCTGCCAGACAATTCTGAGCAGGCAAAAATGATTTTTTTAAAATAGTTTCAAAATATTTTATCCTCATATTTCATATACAATTTTCTTCTAAAGCAGTTAAAACAAGTAAAGTTTGTAAAAGTTTACATTTTTGAACAGATATTAATTTTAAAAGGTCAAACCCAGCTAGATATTTTTGGGGCAAAAAACTGGGAAGGAACTTAACCCCTCTCTAGCACACACTCACACAGTCAATTTTTTTGTCTCTTGTTAAGAAATGAACTTGAACAAGTCAGAACTGGAGTTTGCATCCGTTGATGACAATTGGAGCAAATAATTATGACTTAAACTAAATTGATCATGATATATTTATAAAATAATAAATACCAATAAATTGATTCCAATGTCTTCATCATCTATGACATTTTTGGATTCCTTTTCCTCAGTAGCCTAAAAGAAATTTCATAATTCAAACAACTACAAGATTACCTGTATTTAACCATATAACATATGTTAAAATTTACTATTAAGCAAAAAAAACAAAAAAAAAAACAAAGATATAAAAATATATCTATATCTTGTAAAACTTGTAAACTACTTATTAAAAGTTGTCCCTGCTGGTGGATTTGGCTTCCCATTTTGATTTGCTTCTTTTGCTACTTTTGGATCGTTTACCTCCAATGCTACTGATGAGAGGTCACTCCTTGAAACGTACAAATAGCATACCAAAAATGTTCCATATTCATTCAACATTTTAAGATTAATAAGAAATAAAAAAAATTATAATCGTTGTAAAAATAAAATTGATAATCAAGTTGAAATCTACCTTTTAATTTTCGTTTTTTCTGCACACTGTCTATAAAATGAATGACGGAAGATCAAATATACTTACAAAAGGTTGAGGTGTTGAATTTCTAGAAAGATTTTGTTCATTCTCGACAGGCTCAGTCAAATTGAGTTTCTGCAAAATTTGACAAATATAAATCATTCTTCTTTAACAAATAAAAGAACAAAAAAAACTACTGTTTGTTAGTACAAAAGATGTTTCAAAAATACTGAATGTACTTATTTTGTTTATTGTATGCATAAGGTTGACCATATTTTTTAACATGCAAGTGACATAAGGTTCTGGTTAAGTGAATTTTAAATAGAGAATCAAGATATATTTCCTAAGTCTTCATTGCTCAACCTTTTTTCATGATAATTTGTTTGCCAACAATGAACAACATTACAATAAATAACAAGTTATAATGATGAGAGTTACTGGAGTCTTCAAAGTTTTTTTCGTGAGATATCTAATTTGTAGGCAGAAAACTCAACTAGTCTTATCAATAGAAAATTAAAATCTGTTTTACAAAAGAACTATCTTAAAAAAATTAAAATTTTACCAAAAATTAATGAAATATTGACTTAAAAAGTTAAGTTAAATCTTGGCAAGTTTTATGGTCAAACGTTGAGTAGTGTGCCTATATCTTAATATCTATTTCCCCATCAGTTTCTAAAATACGAGAAGAGATAGATATGCTTGATGACAGACAAAAGCATGAAAATACATAAAAGACCAAATTGTCAATTATATATTGTTGTAAAATGACATTAGAAAATGTACTCCTTGACAATATGGACATGGGAATAAGGATTTGATCTTTATCATTATATCCAGGTGAAGACTTGTGCTGTTCTTGTACAGATTTTTGGCACTTCACTTTCTTTTCTAGAGAAATAATTCATACCATTTTTTGAGTTTGTGATTTCTAGTCTTCCTACTTGCAATAAGTGTCTTCCTAAAACTTTGGAATGAAAATAACTGCATTTACAAAAGAGAAAGCAGTTGGTGTTTTAATTCCATAGGAACTTCTTAAACTTCTCTACATATTCAGTTAATCACCAGTTGACCTAATTTATCATTTAACAAGTCATACTTTTTTCAGTGTTAATGATTTGGTCTTTTTCACTAATTTTTCGTATCCTTTTAACTTGTCAACACACCATAAACATTTTGGTGTTTCATCCTATCTAATCAATACTGGAATAGTAAAAACCAGCTTAATATAAAGTAACTTACAAAAGAATCAAAACTGGACCTGCTGGAAATGATATTTTCACCCTCATCAACCTCATTCTCAGCCTTATCAATCACCTACAATCCAAAACAAACTCCTATTCTTTCCGGTTATTTATTTATTTGAAAACAATAGGAGCTTAATTAAAAATTTAGTGAAGCTTCAGTTAGGAACAATTTGACACTGCTATGTTAATACCACATTCAACTTAATTTCATAAATGAAGTCTTTCTAACAGATGTACAGACTAAACATAGATAAGCCTGATTGCTATATGAACACAACAGTTAGTTCTTTGGTTTAATTTTAAGCTTTTAAAAAGTCTTTAAATCATTTCTCATACTTTTTAAACAGCTTGACAAACTCAAATTAAATGACAACTTTTTCTCTGTAATGTCTTTTTAGAAGTGAGTCAAGTGTGCAATATTTTTTTGATTTTAATTTTCTAATGTTTATCATAAGGAAAATAAATGGTTAATTACAGTTTCGTTACAAGCCCAATCCAACAGGTCATCATCTTCTTCTGCTGCTGCTTCTTTTGTGTAAGATCTAAATAACAAACATCTAAATTTAGAAAACATGGTTTGTTCAATAATTGCTTTGATTTTGAACGACTGTTAAAAAGAAAGCAAAAAGAAAACCAACGGGCCAGAAAAAAGATGAAAGCTCTAACAGATACTGTAAGCTCGAGAACATGAACAAGTCAGAACATGACAAGAATCAAGAAAAAAGTATCAGTGACATTTTTTTTATGTTAGCATATCTTATTTCTTCTGTTTTTGCTTTTGCATTCTAAATGATGGTGGTCTTAAGAACTAAATCCAATGCAGTAAGAGTTTGATTTTTTGTACCAATGTCATACAACTATCCCAATGTAAGGAGTGTTGAGTGTTTACAAACATGTTTAACTCGGCCTTATATTTAAAGTGCATGTCTCAATGGAACAAGTGGCTTTCCTTGTTTTAATATTTTACTGTTACCTGTTCTGTGTTTTAGTTGAAATTATGTGAAAATGTTGCATATAGAAATGCTCACATTTTATTGTATGGGGCCTGCTTGATGATCTTTTTATGAAAATGATAAGATGTGGGTTAAATGTCAGAAAAACTTCACTGCAAATAATGAGAAAAAACAGGAAAAACTTAATAAATCTAAAGGGCTACACAAGGTTTTCAACAAAAGTGAAATACCTCCTGTGAAGAGCTCTAAATTGCCCCACAAAAAAGTGTATACATAAAGTAAAACTTCTCTTACCTGATTTTTATCAAAATATACAATTGTTGCAAACAGTTTATGACACATATGGTGGGAATAACTAGTTGAGTAAGAATCCAATTCTCCCCCATTTAGTGGTCAAAGGTAAAAAAATCAAATTGTGAGAATGAAGGATTCAGTAAACAATAGTTATACAATTGTTACTCGGAAAATTTTTGATGGATCATTTTAAAATTTATATGCTTCTCTATGTAATGTCCTTAATCATAGGATGTGATATTTTTATTGTATGAAAATTCTACATTTGCAGCCTCATTTTCATATTAAATCTTTTAAACGGTTATAAAATTTTGCAAAATTCTTGACAAGCTTGTGATATCCTTATCCCTCCTGCAAAAAGTTCACTAGTAATATAAACAGGACCATTAAGTTAGAAATTGGCCGGTATTGAATGTTTGAAATTTACTTGTAGGTATTCATTTTTTTTCATTTGGAACTTAAATGAATGCTGTCTCATTAAAATTTAAACACTTTTTTGTTTTATAATTTGTACAAGGGGTTACATTTTCAAATAATATGCCCAATCAAGTTACCATGACATTACACAAATATTTGTCTAATGAATAATTCATATTGAAATGTTCATACAATGTATGGTAAATATTCTAACAGTGAAACAAAGAACTTTAACTGTTAATTTAAATTATTGTCTTACTTTAGGGAACCAGCTGTGTTACAATTATCTTTAGAATTATGTCTGAGATGGCAAGTACTTTTTTAGGATGCTAAATCATGTTGTCTCTTGTTTTATTTGTAATTATCAATGCATCTACACAAAAGTTAAATCTGATTCAGTTAAGTTTTTAAGAGATGTTTTGTCACACCACTGTCAGGGATGGGTTTAGAAACATGCTTAAAAAGAAGTTTTATCCCGCCAAATATTTTATGTGCCTGTCCCATGCCAGGCCCCTGTTATCAAGTGGATGTTTATGTTTTATGTTTGAGTGTTGCTTGTTATAAAAATGTTAACTTTTTTTGGCAGATGACTATGACATTTAAAAATCATCTCATTTTATTTTGGAGCCATTTATAGCTTGCCTTCTGGTGTGGATATTTTTTCATTATTGAAGGCTATAGGGCAACATTTAGATGTTTGTAATTTATGCGTTTTGAATGGTTGTCTCTCACAGACAATCATACCACATATCTTTTTTCTATAAATCTAACAACTGATGAAGAAATGTGGTTGTATTATAGGAGAGATAAAAACATTTATATACCTCTTCTTCATGTATCTATGCACTACCACTGCAATTATTATGACAAAACACACAGCCAGAATAGTGATCAATGCTATTGCCCAGGGTTTTAATGTACAGTTTGGGTTTTCAGCTGGACATCTGCAATCATATCGATTCACACCATCATGGCACACAAATGGTTCTGTACAGGGTGAACTTGAACATTCATTTATATTCTCAGTGCAGTGTGTACCAGTCCAACCAGGAGTACATTCACAATCATAAAACTTTTCAAAATTTTCAGCTCTATGGACACTGATACAGGGATAGTTACTGTTATTTTTTGCTACAAATAATACATAGAACTTCAGTTATTAACAGAAAATGAATCAGTTTGTAGGTCTGTAACGACACACAAATGGAATTGCACGGAATTATATTTATAAATTATTACATACCACTTTCTATATCAACCAAGGTATCATTCTGAGACCCCAATATGGCCCTGATGGACGATATTGGTAGAGGGATGATACCAGGGTTGATTTGGAAAGGGACATCTAATGATCTTTTTATCACATGTTTTGTCCGTAATTTGTTATAATAATATGGAAAACGCATGAGGGCTGATATTAATTTACAAATTAAAATCCATATTGTCCCTCGTATCCCTGAGGCATTTTAACCAGAGCAAAATTTGTTCTATAATAAAGAACATATCTCTTTTAAAAATGTGATAAATTTTGTTATAATCAATTCAGTTGCAATAACCAAATGAAACTTTAAAAATTTATCACAATCAAAGGATGATTTCTTACAGTATTCTTTTTTTGCAGGATATTGTCTGGATTTACCATTACATGATATGAAAATGACCTTGATAGTCTCAAGGATGATGTAATGTTTCAATGCATTGGTGCAACGTTTTCTGTGTTCATATTCTTCATTTAATTATCAAAAAAATGCATGCCATGTTATAAATAACACCAGACTTATTAAAATTTGACCCTATATTCTATTTCTATTTGTTTATTTTCCCTGTAGGATTTTACTCATGTTCGTTTCAGGTCAACTCTGTATATATGAAAATAAAAGATATGGGATTAATATAAAAACAGAGGGATTTTCAAATCTAGAGGTCTTCACAAGGCCTTCAACAAAGCCCTAAATTGGCCAAAATAACAAATCGTGTATGCATAAAAAAACTACTCTTACCTGAATATTATCAAAAATATACATTTAACAGAACAATAATTACAATGACAAAACTATGACCACAATTCCCGACTTGAAACAGTCACATGAGACATGTGGTGGGGTTAAACTAGTTTAGTTAGATCTCAACCCTCCCCTAACAAATGGTCAAAGGCAAAAATCAAAGAAAACAAAAGCAGTTACAAACGAAATATAAAAATCAAACAGAAAGTCACCCAATCCAAATAGAGAGTACTTTTATTACAATAAATATACTTAATACTAATACATGCAAAAAGAAGACACATCTCTAAATCAGAACAGAGACAAGATTGTGGCCAATAAAAAAGTAATGGAAGACAAACATCGTACAAACAACACTAAACTGAAGACTAAAGCTAGAGTAAGTATCAAGACTGTAGTTATACAAAATTTAACAATGTTGAATAAATATGGAAAATTCTTGTATGCTTTATGTACATTTCAAGGAGTAACCTCTCATCAGTATTATAAGAACCAAAACATGGAAGTCCATGATAAAAAAAATAGCAATAGAAGCAGTCAAATGGAAATGGGAAGCTACATCCGATGCCAGGGACAACAACAAAGTGGATTATTTTCAAGGCCTTTCAGTATTTTCATTGCTTTAGAATTTTAACAAATGCAGCAAATTTCTGTTAAACATTGATAAATTTCATGTCAGGCAGGTCTGACAACTGGGCTGGTGAGTACCCTGAGGGACTCAAGTAGAAATATCTCATCAGTAGAATAACCAAAACATAAAGTAAATATGATCAACAATGGTTAAACAATGTAAAATTGTTTCTCTAGCTTTCTGACAGAATTTGTTTGCCTTTTCAAGTTAAAAAACTGACTAAAAAGACCTATATAACCCTCTGCTTCATGTGACACTATCAATCCAAATGCAAGTCTGCTAAACTGCACCATAACTTATTTACCACCTTTTGAACAAGGGGTTGAGTGGCATGAAAACTGTAAAAGTATTAGATGATACACTTATTGTGTAGTTTTGAGTCTTTTAATGATTGATACTTAATATGATTCAAGCTGTTTCTCAGAATTTGCATGTCATCTGACACATATTATATCTTGAGCTGCATTCCAAGTTACAATTGTATAACTTACGTTTACAAAGTCCTTCATTCTCACAAGGTGATTCCATTATAACGAACTGTATAATAATAACAGACGAGGATGCATTCAAAGAATCTGTAACAAATAACTTGACGAACTCATTCCCAGATGTAGCCATACTCTGTTTGTAAATGATATCAGCATGAATCCATGACATATCATATTTGTCATGTGGTAAAGTGTTAGAAAAGTTACCACATGGTTCACTTGTTGCCTGAAAATAAATCAAGATTATAATGCACAAGAAATATTACTTTTTCTATTGCTGTGTATGTTCAACAACTTTTAAATGTTCAGATTCAAGGTTAGAAAATTAATATTATTTATAAAACATTTTTAAACATGTAATGAAGCACTAATTTTACTGGTCCATATAAGTGATTTTAGTCTCAGTGGTAAATTTTTTTTATTGCAGGTTGCTGGTAGGTGATTGGTGCAGAATGTTGTGGTATTTGCTATATCTACCCTCTTCTGTCATTCAAAACTTAATCAAATGAAATGCATTTGATTTCTGCTATCTGATAATGTTCATTCTAAATTTGTTAAATACATGAATCATTTGTGTAATTATATGTTGGACTCATTCTTGCATACCTGCCATTTTCAGTAAGGTTTCAGATAAAATAGAAAAGTATCTGGATTTTACTTCACCGAAAAATAGTGTCCATCCTGCTACAATTTTGCAAAAACACAATTATCAATAAAACTGCAATCAATCAGACTGGGAGAGAGAAGATTTCCCATTTAATAACAGTATGAAAAATACTTTTTTTGACTCCTGGGTTCAACTGAAATAAAATAGGGACATAAAATAGAGACATAAAAACAGACATACAATTAGCAAAACTAAAAAAATATACCCTGATCCCTATAGACTATTTGCCCTTGAAAAAACCAAAGATGAACTTCCGTCCCATTGAAATAAAAAATACAGTGTAAATGTCAGAGAAACTGCACTCCAACCACGAGAAAAAAGGTAATTTGCGAATCTAGAGGTCTGCACAAGGCCTTCAAAAAGGGTATAATACCACTCCTTGAGATAAAATTGCCCCAAATAAATAATGGTCTATAGGCAAATTAATACTGCTCTCACCTCATATAATCAGAAATTTACATGTAACAAAACATTCAACACAAAGACAAACCTATGACCACAATCCCTGATTTATGATATACAAATGTGCATAATGTTCATGTTAAGTTTTTTTTGAAACCCATTGAATAATTAAAGAGGAGATGTGCTTACAAGGTATGTGGACACTTTGTTTGCAAGGTAAAAAAAAACAATGACATTAGAACTTAATTATAACAAAATGTTGATAATAATAAAATTAACCAGTACCTGTTCATTGTTGGTGCACTCCACAATATCTGGTATGTTAGTATTTTCATCATTCAACTGAACAGTACCATGCACTGGATGATTAACTTCTATAAAAAGGTCATGTCCTTCAATATCATATGCTCCAATTAGAGCAGTAAACTCTTCAGTCCATTTTTCTTTGTTAAACGTATTCTTTTGTTCTAAGTATACCTAAATACAGAAAATCAATATTACAAATCTGGTTAAAAAAAGATTTTGCTCGAAGTGAGTGATTATGGATAAGACTTTAATTTGAAACATTATAAGTATCTTATCATTTTTAGATGCGTATTATTCTCAAGGTAAAATTTCCACCAAACTTTATGACAAGAGGGAGGACTTCTCATTCCCAATTGTTCATTTTTCCTTCCTTGATGGGAGGTTCCTTTGGCTCCTTCCTACAGTGTATATATTTCTCAGTTGTTCAGTATGCCCGTGTTTGTAGGGCATTTATTATTTTAATGAAAACCAACCTATTTATAACTGACAAATTATTAAGTCAAGGATTTCATTACCACAAATTGATTAAAACATTTTCTAAATTCTTTCATAAATATAAAATTTTTGTTTCAAAATTTTGATGTACTTACAATCATCAGATTTAAACACGGGATATCAAATGCTCCTTTTTACAGACACATTGTAAATAAAGCTTGAAAACCACATGGTCTTAAAATTCATCTTAATAAATTTATCAATGAAGAATATCATCACAGCATTATTATCAAATCTTTTAATATATTTTTTGTTGGTACCAATATTGACTTTCTTGTTAATAGCTTAAATATGGAACTAAACAGTTATTTTAATATGTTTTCCTTTCTGTATGTATATTTTTATATTGGTATTTGCACAATCTCATGTTTTCTTTGACTTCTAATGACAAATCATTTGAACATGTTTTTTTAATGACATTGTTGTTAAGGAAAATTTGGTTTCATGGTCGGCTGCTTTTCGGTTTTGAAATAGCAGGCACAACTTCGAATACTCTTTTGAGGACAATACCTTTGTTTTTTCATGTATTAGTGTTAATTATATTTGTTATTGGTTTTCATTGCTGATCTCAAGTGTTAAACCAATTTCAACCTATTTTTATCATTTGTTTTCATTGCTGTTTTGTTAAGCCACTGTCCTAGGTTAGGGTGAGATTTTAGCGCTCACAAACTGGTTTAACCCTGCCACATACTTAATGTGCCTGTCCCAAGTCATGAAACTGTAGTCCAATGGTTGTCATTGTTTGAATAGTCATTTGTTGTTATTTGTTCAACACAAATATTCACCTTTTGAAATATAAGTGTTAAATGTAGATTGAAAAAATCCTACCAAAACAGGTTCAGTTGGATCTGCAGCTAGTACTGATTTTCCATACTGGGTTAAAAATACTTCTGGAGGATCATTGGAATCTACAACTGTTATAAATATTGTTGTCCGACTTGTGACTGGACTAACATCTGGGTCTGTTTGCACTTCTGCCATTAAAATGTCAATTGTTTCCTCACCTGAACAGTCTGCACATGGTGTATATAACAATCTGCAAAGACCAAACAATAACTGCTCATTGTGCAAGCACTTTTGTCATAAAGTATACAAAAATCCTTTCAAATAAATCATTCTTAATAAGTATATTAATAAATATAGACCCATACTATGTCTTGCTAAACATATAAGAACAATGACTTGTAATTGTTGTTTTTTATTGTATTTTTATTTTGAATTCTAAATATACTCAAAAAATACCCAAGGGGTAGACCAAAATGTACGAGTTAAACATTGGGATAATGTTTCTTTCCAAAATATGGAACCCCATCAGATGACATTTGTAGCAAAATGATATACTTTGTACAGATATAATTATGTATTAAAAAACTTCACAAATGACTAAAAAACTTTGCAAAAGGAACATAAAATTATTTAAAGATCATGTTATACTGCAGTGGATATTTGACTTAACTGTTGACAATAAATTCATCTTAATATTCTCAACACTAGTTATTTAAACATTTAACTCTTTTTGAAAATATGTTCAAATGTAAGGTTTATACTTACAGACCATCTTTAAACAGAAGTGGAGAACCAATTTTGTATGTTTGACTGACAAGAAAAAATTCCACTGGATCCTTTTCCTCATCACTTGAGGTTAGCTGGAACTGCAGTGTGCCTATCAGATAAAATATATTGATACAGAAATATTCTTTACAATGTTCATAGTTTTTTGTATTTATATTAAAAAGTACAGTATATTTTTGTCATGACTATTTACCATTAGTAAAGTGAACAGTAGGTTTACAAAGGAGGGTATTTGGGCCGGAAATATATCTAATAATAAAATAATATTATATAAGCTAAACTAATGTAGTAAAATGTTAGAATATGTTCAATTAATACAAACAAGCAAAGATTTGAATATGCCAATAGTTTGATAGTGTTGATGTCACTATGTCAACAAAAATTACCTTGGATTGCAAAACTGTCAATTTGAGAAATTTTTAAACCAGTTTTTTAAAAGAATGGAGCTGCATGATCTGAACAAAATAAGGTTTTGCTGAGATGTTCATCTGAATTTTATGTAATTGTTTTGATGAGATTTTTACATCTGGTATGTTTTCTAAAACAAAATCTACAAGAGAATACCAAAATTAAGCCATTTTCCTCAAAATCCAAACTTTCCCTGAATCTGTTAAATTTGGTACTTATTAGTAAGATTTTGCTCTTTAAATAATTTTTTTTTATCAAAATGTTTTGAAATAAATAATGAATTTGAATTGTTAGGCTTAAAAAGGGCCTTTCCACATTACCCCTTTATAAAAATGTTTAAACAGTGTATACACCCATTATATACCTTCATCCTCAATTATAGTTATAAATCTGTCACTTGTCAATACTGGTGGTGAATTATAAATCATGGTTGTGACTAAAAAGACAGCAAACTGTGTTTCTTCTGAGAAATAATCCACTTCTTCTGATGTGTTACTTGCTTCTGTGCTGTCATGCCATGTTTTACAAACCTTTAAGATAAAATTACACAGGTTCATGTATTACATATAACTATAATTCTTCTTTTTTTAGTTTTGAATGACCTAGCAATCTATGTAATGGCTAAGTCTTATCCTGCTATATGAGAGAAAAATTAAAAGAAACAGTTCTTTTACAGAGACGCGAATTGATCTCATATATATTGTTTTTATTTATAATTTTGGTGTTGAATTTTCTCTAATTATAAAAATGAGGGCACAGTCAATGTAATTGTTTTGATTTTTTATTTACTGCAAGTGTGTAAACATTTGGCTTTAAGGGCATTGTTCTATTATTGAGGATGTGACTTGATCATATAAACAAAAATGAAAAGGCCAAAAATGTTGTTTAAGATTTCATAGGATTTTTTAATGCTGCGTTTGATGCTTTAGGTATAACATTTTTGTTTTAGGTGATACCTAAGTTACATCAAATGTACAAATAAAAAGTATTTCATTATATGTATAATGTTCAATTTGGTTAAATAGTAGATTTGACTCAATAAAGCTTAATGTTTAGGCAAACATGCAGGTTATTACCTGAACAGTTTTTGTTCCATCCCCATTGATAACTTCAGATGTAAATTCTGAACCACAGCTCTTGCTACTCAACTCCCATTGTTGCATCACTATAAAAGGAAATAGGTCAGACAAGTCTAAGATTCTCATTTTAAAAAAAATATTCAACTTTATATAATCCTTGGGGAGTAAATTACAAGTAATTTTAGACCATATCAAAAAGTCAAGAATAGTTACCACAGTTCTAATTCTAAATTCGTTTGGTAAAACATGACCAAAACTGGCCAGGAATTTGTATAATACATAAGAAAATTATCAGGCAAATAGTAAATGTTCTGGATTAGGTTTTCGAGCATATTTTTTTTACCTGTTTCACTTACAATAGGATTATAAGTTGCCTTTTAAATACAATATGCAGGGTATTTAATAGCTCTTTGGCCTTGAATTTAGAAAGGTGAACATTGTCCATTTAATTCATCTACTTGAGAGACTGCCAAGTCACATGAGCATAACTTAGGTGATCCTATTGTTATTTTTATAAACAGGTCTGTAAGTACAAGTGAACCTGCATGACTTTAACACCTGTTGATATTAAGATGACAATGGGATCTTCAAAACAATGATCATGTGACTCTGCAGTCTCTCAACCCAAACAAAGAAAAACATTTTAAAACAAAGTTCTCATATCCACATAAACTGAAATAGGCAGCCAAATCCAGTGGGAAGAACATCTACCATGTGTAATACAAGGAATGAAGCCTTCTCATTGTTTTGACAGAGGATCACTGCATAAAAGTGCGCTTTTGTAATTGGCTCACTTTTAAAAGAATACATTTTTAGAAACTGCAGAAAAATGATAAAGTCAGAAAATAATTATGGTGTAACTGTACATTATTTTAATTTTTTTTTGCAGACC
>JAULBM010324862.1:0-13327 GCA_032357055.1 Geukensia granosissima | reverse complement strand
AATAGTTAACATTTACACGTTCACAATATAACTGACATATGTTTAAAATCACTCCTAATCCATTACATCTTTAAAGGAAAGCCGGCAGTTGTTCACCGAACAAATGTGAAACTAGTTACATAAGAAAGTTTTGCTTGGTCTTGATCAGCTGTATTGTTTTCCTCTGTGAAAATACAGATTGGGAATATTTACCATTTACTCATTTACTACTACAATAGTACTGTAACGATTTTATGATAATGTTCTTTGAACGTCGCTTGCTTCTCATCCGGAATTCACTGGAAATAAATATGGATATCCAAACGAATATGAATATATATGCCGGTAGTTATCCTCATTATCTATGAGTATCTGAAGGCATAGTGAATGGGTTCATCTTCTTTGAATAATGATAAATTGTCATAAAAAAACCTACATTTGATATTGTCAATTGATAATTCCAACTATCGTGCAGTTGTCTGTGTTCTTGAAAATGAAAAGATCTTAGGTAGATGTCAGAGAGACTGCACTCCAACTACGAGAAAAACAAAGTAATTTACAAATCAAGAAGTCTCGACATTCAAGTTGATAACTTTATTATGTTTATAATTACCGTGGAGTTAGCCCGCAACTCTCAGTAGAAAAATTCGTTTGGAAGTTAGCCCGCAATTCCGTTCGGTAAGTCACCTTGGGTAATCCAAACATTGACTTTTGAGATGAACAAATAACAGATTTACTCACGATATCTATCCAGATTTAGCAAATATTTTCCACTAACATATATCGACGACATTTTCTGTTGAATGAGAATTTTTAATTTATATATTTGTTGTCTATATGTTTTTGTATATTTAGTGGTTTTTAAAGGATTATAATATTCGCAAAGTACATCACAAGAATAATTTTTTGATAAAACCGAGTAAGTATCATCATCTTATATTATATATTTTTTTGCATTATGAGATGTCTTTTGACATGAGACATAAACCTTTTCTTACACATAATAATATTATATATTCTTGTCATTATATTCGACTTTTCAACTTGTTGAAAATGACTATTCTATGCAAATTTTGCAGTTTTTTTGTGCATAGTTTGAATTTTAACTAAAAAAATCGATTTTCTGAATTTCATACTTGTGACACAGGCTTGTAGTACAAATCGTATCGCAATATATCCACAAATCGGTTAACACACCTCTACCAAACGGCATAGCTAAATTCAAAATACAAAATCACCAATGTCAAATAAATATGAAAAATTAAGGTATGCTATATGTACATTTCAAGGAGTACCCTCATATTTATTCAGCATCGAATACCTTGTACATTGGTAATTTTGTATTTTGTATTTTGGAAGGACAATTAAATATGCAGATTTAGTATAAAAAATCTTGAATAGCATAATGAAGGACACAGTTTCGTACAAATTTCTAGGGGAGTTTCCCAGCAAATCATTGAGGAAATCCCAAATCTATAAATATCCAAAAAGTGGTACCTCTATATATGACAGACATATTTTTTTTCAGTTGGCCTAGCTACTATAGCAGGAATTTCGCTATGCCAATTGGTAGAGGTATGTTAATCGATGTACCGGTTTACCGATATATTGCGATACGATTTGTACTACAAACCTGTTGTACCAGTATGAATTAAGAAAATTCGATTTTTTATACGGTAAAAATTCAGACTATGCACAAAAAAACTGCTAAATTTGTCTAGAATAGTCATTTTCAACAAATGGAAAAGTCAAATATAATGACAAGAATATTTATTATTATGTGTATTGAAAGGTTGATGCCTCATGTCAAAAGACATGATAATTTCACAATTCTAGAAAATAATATAAGAATATGACACTAACTCGGTTGTATCCAAAAATTAATCTTGTGATTTACTTTGCGGATATTGGTATCCTTTACAAAAACCACTAAATATAGAAACAAGCATATGCACAACAAATAAATAAATTAATAATTCTTCTTCATTAGAAAATGTCGTCCGATGTGTGTTTGAAGGACAACATTTGAGGAATCTGGATAGATATCGTGAGTAAATCTGTTTTTTTTTTGTTCATTTGAAAAGTTCATGTTTGGATTACCCAAGGTGACTTACCGAACGGAATTGCGGGCTAACTTCCAAACGAATTTTTCATCTGAGAATTGCGGGCTAACTTCACAGAAGTGTACCCATCAAGGTCTAACTACAGACCAAATATGGTGTGTCTTGGTATATTAGTTGTAGAGAAATGAACTTGAGTGTGAAAAAACCACAAAGTATCTAAAACGTGAAAATAAGGATAAGGTCTGATGTGATATAGCAGACAGACAAGAACTCACCAAGATCTAACTAAATATGGTGGACCTAGCTACTGCAGTTGTTGAGAAATAGAATTGAATGTGTAAACTTGTCGCAAAATTGACAAAGTGACTAGACCATGAAAATTATGTCAAGTTCAAATGGCACATATAAAAGACGGAAAAGTACCAATCAAGATCTAACTACAGACTAAATATAATGAGTCTAGGTATGATAGGTTGTTAAGAAATGAACTTAAGTGTAAAAAATGCAAAGTCACTCAACCATGAAAATGAGGTCAAGGTCAGATATCATATAGCAGACTGACCAAGTACTCACCAAGATCTTACTATAAACCAAATATGATGGACCTAGGTTCTACAGTTGTTGAGAAATAAACTTGAATGCGAAAACTTAACGCAAAGTTGACAAAGTCACTGATCCATGAAAATGAGGTAAGGTCAAGTGGCATTTAAAGACTGACAAGTACCCACCAAAGTCTAACTATAGATTAAATTAAATGAGTCTAGGTATGACAGTTGTTGAGAAAAGGACTTAAGTGTAAAAAATTGCAAAGTCATTCAACCATGAAAATGGGATCAAGGTCAGAAGACTTATAGCAGGCTGCAAGTACTCACTAAGATTTACTATGACAAAATATACAAAATATGTGGGTCTAGGTTAAACAGTTGTTGAGAAATGGACTTGAATGTAAAAATTTGTTGCAGATTTTCAATTTGTTTACAGAGTTATTGAACCATGAAAATGGGGTCAAGGTCAAATAACGTAGTTCATATCATGAACTACCTGCATACAAGATTTGCTTAACCTGAGTCAAAAGAGATATAAAGTTACAACAAATTTACGTCGCGGCCGCCGGGGAGTAACACCTAGGTCTCGCTTCCGCGACTAAAAGTCGCAGGCGAGACAAAAACTAATTCTAGTCAATATTTTGTTACATTTTTGTCTATATATGATTTCGATACTTTTTAGTTTAGGCATTTGCAACGTGTCCTGTTTTCTTTGGTTATTGATTATTTTTTCACATTACAATCCAACCTGATTTGTTTTGATTGATGTTATAGCTTAAGAAAATCAGATATGTTATCAATCGTTTTTTTTGTTTTAATTAGCTAGCTGTCAGGAACGGCGAGTACTTTTTCGAGCTCGGTTCATCATGTTGCGGGCAAACAGCTTAAAAGGGTAGAAGATGGAGGGAATATGATTGGAAAAAGGAGCGTAGGAGTTGGCAGAGAAGTGGAAGAAAAATAATAATTTCCAGAAAAATGAAGGGAGAAAGGAGACTGGAAGGTTGAGAGATAACAGTTTCATTAAATTACAATAGCTGAGTTCAATAAGCATTCAAGGTTAACTTACACCTTAGACTGCCCAATTAAAAAGAGGAGAATAACAAAATGAAATGACTTCACCAGACTTGTGAACGACATGCACTAGAGAATAATAACTGACAACACAACAGGATTACTTTTTATGAAAACTCCGACAAACACTTACAAACGGTCATGTTTTCTATATTCTGCAGAGGGACTGAGAAAACTACTTTGCTTATTGAACACTGACAACACAGTAATATTTATTATTCAGCCTTGAAAACTTCGACCACCGCTTTCGAGTTTATTTTTTATTTTTTTTGTGGGGATGGCATATCCTGCAAAACGGATAATAACTACAGTTGTACAAAAGGTTTTAACAGAATGTATCAGACAGGTCTCTTAAATGATGCGTTTTCGATACTGAATTTGTTCTCAACATGTTCACATGGTTCAAGGGATATGAAACTAGATTTTTTCCAAAACGTAATGTGTGTTCGTATCAATACAAAGGTCTATAGCTTGAAGAAACCCTCTTTCAGCTTAGAAGACGACGATCCAAGTTCAAAATTCTGACTTTCATTTTTCTCCTATTCTTATTAATATTTACTTATGTTTTAAACTTGCCTTTTTTGTCTGATCTTTCTTACCTAGATGCGATTGAATAAGATTTTTAACTTGATAAGTCATTTTATATTTTCACCAAGTTGTGTTTTGAAATAACTTTCCTAACAAGTTTTTAAGTCTTTGTAAGTTTTTTGTTCTTAAGAAAAGCTTTTGACTTATCCTGAAAAGGTCTTTGTAGTTTATTTTGTTCTTCCTTATAATGAGTTTTTATTGTCTGCATCATTGATTTTGGTAATTGTATTTAGGTTAGAATTAACTTTTGATAAACGAATTTCTGTTATGAATCTCGAATCCCAATTTGCACATATTTTTTTATTACCAAGTTTTTTTATTATTCTCTCCTGAAAAGTTCTTTTAACAATTTTGGTCATAAGAAGTTATGCTTTATCATTTTTTTTTGCTTGTTATATGTGATTCGGTTCAGCCAAATATCGATTAGAGGAAAAGTGGCGGAAATGTGTTTTCAGATCAAATTTGTTTTTATTCATGTTTGTATAAAATAAAGGAATTCGAAGATACCAAAGGGGCAGACAGAAATCGTTAAGTCGGAATTCAGACAAGACCATGGCCAACAAAATGAAACGAAAGACAAACATAGAACACACAACATTACATTGAAAACTAAAGCTGGAGTAACACGAACCCTACAAATACCAGGGTGAGTTCAGGTGCTCCGGAAGTGTAAGCAAGTCCTGCTCCACTAGTGGCACCCGTCGTGTTACTCAGTAGTCAAAGTCGGTGCATAGTCACAATCGATGTTAGTCACAACCGGTATAGGAACGGATAATGACCATATACATAATACAAATTCAATTTTTGAACTAAGTATACAAAGTGAGATCATTCTCACAATCAAGGATACTTTGTTTTCAGGATGATCTGTTCCTATACCGACTGTGATTAGCATTGATTGAGACGATACACCGGCCTTGTCTAGTGAGTAACGTGACGGGTGCCACTGGTGGTGCAGAAGTTGCTTACCCTTCCGGATCACATGTCTGCACCCTATTTGTACTCGTGTTACTCTAGCTGTAGTTTTCAGTGTAATGTAGTGTGTACTGTGTTTGTCTTTCGTTTCTTTTCAGTTGGTCACAGTTTTTTCTGTCTTCTTTTTTTATAGCAAATGACAGTTTGATTTGATACCCTTTAATGTGACGATTTAACACATCACTTTACTCGTCTAGGTCATGGTCATGGTCATATTATCCTTGTAAAATTGTAAACAAATGAATTGATGTTTCAATATAATTACAGCAATTTCATTTCAGAAACGGGCACGATTTTAGTCGAGTCTACTCATTTCGAAAAACCTATGGTAATTTGAGTAGCGCTGCAGAAGCAGACTATTTGTGATTTTGGAAATTCAGCACTACATAAAATATGTAAGCAGTTGATAACTCAAAGTTTGCCAACAAATGCCCATTTTAGGAGAAAACTCAAAGCCACCAGGCGGTAATGCAGTATATCAACTATCACGGTTTTGATTTTGCCGATGATGGTTGTTTTGATTTTGGCTTTTTAAAAGCTGGCATCAATGTGTAGTAAACAACCCGGTAAAATCAATGGGGCTGCAAATACAGAATCTGCTTAACATTACAATAGTTCTTTAAAGTTAACTAAAACTAAAGACAGTTTAATTAAATAGATCAAAACAAAACAAATGGAATCATTTCTTCAGACGTGTAAATGAATTAATAACAACACAATATAATTACTTTTCTCATGAGAATTTCGAGAAACACAAATTGTTGTGTTTTCTATGTTTTGCAAACCTGGTGGGATAACTGATTTGCTTATTGGACAAAGACATAGATGAAGTAGAAATTATTGACAACACAATAAAATTTCTTTGCCCCATGAATATTCGACAAACATTTCAAAGTGGTTGCTTTTGTCACATTATTTTTTTGTCATGGATCGGTAGGAATGTAAAGCTATATTTTCAGGTTTTCTTCAAGTTTAAAAATGCAAACGACAGCTAGATAAATTACTTGACGAAAACAACACACTTTCCTTTGTGTATTTTGAAGCAGTGTTTTAATTGTCTGGTTCATTTCATTTCCGTAAAGGGTTCGGTAAATAGTTGGGTTTAAAGTACTTAAAAACTTTAATTAACGAACCTGTAGACTAGAGACTAATGCATTTCTGTTAAGAAACCAAGATTTTAGTTCGAGTTGCAATCGGGCACATATTTTTCACTGAGTTTTTATCATTCCTAAATAGTTCTGTTCTAAAGTAGGAAGATTTGTCGATTATTCCATGTCTGCCTAAGTGATTCGGTTCAACCAATCGTTGTTAAAAGGTAAAATGAAACGGACTAAAGCCGTTAACACCAACGGTTAAACAAGCGGAAAACTTTTCAAACAAATTATATTTCATTAATGGTGGAATAACATATGATAAAGTGATATGTATTCTTTAATTGTTACAATGAAACGTACTCAATATAAACTATTAATTATATTGTGGTAAATGTATTCAGGTAAAGCTGTTACAGAAAACACGTTTCAAATGACAAGGTAAAAGACGACCTAAAAGATCCGCAGTTTATTCTGTAAAGTTGAAAACATCTTACCTTCGAATAGATACCAATTCAATTTTGGAAAAAGTTGTGCTTGCATGTTCCAAGTCATTCCATTAAATGAAGTGAAGAATTCTTGCTGGACCATTCTAAGTGCAGTTCATAATCAATGTGGTTAACAGGTTTTCAAGATGATCAAACAAGAACAGTTCCGTTTTATTGAGATGGTTTATTAAATAAATAATGGTTTCACCTTCCCCTATTGAATAGCTACTGAATAATTCTAAATTTAGTGGCTATGTCGGCCGCATCTAACCCATTGAACATGAAATCAAAGATACTATAGAAACAGAAAGATTTGCTTAATATTTAGACTTGCGCCTATGAATTGGCAGTAAAGGAAGGTTTAGAACAAAACTTCGTAAGAGAAATGACTGATTTTCCCATTGTAAACTTTACGTTCATGTGTAGCAACATTCCAGCCGCAACTGCATGCATACATCTCAATTGAGACTCTTCTATTATTAATCTAAATTTAAGTAATCACTCCGAAAATTTTTTGCTTGCTATCATGATTTGGTTGACAGGTACGAAAAAGCCAGTTCAAAAAATTACAATAGATATTTTCTAACTAAAAATCTGTTACTTTACTGGTTGACATCGATTGTGACTTATAACATCGGCTTTGTCTACCAACTAACATGAAAGGTGCCACTTGTGAAGCAGGAGTTGCTTACCCTTCCAGAGTACCTGAACTCGCCCTAGTTTTTGTAGGGTTTTTGCTACTCCAGCTTTAGTTTTCAGTATAGTACTGTCATGTTTTTCTTTCATTTCATTTGTCTGTCTTCTGCGTAATGCTTTCTGTCTTCCTCTATTTTTGAATTATTTTTAAATATAAATTATTTGTTAAAGTTTTACATGTCAGGATCTTTCCATTTATCCAAGATTTCTTGTTGGACCATTGAAAGTGCAGATCCAATCATTGTGATTAACATTTTGCAGGATTTATCCCACAAGAGACAGTTATGTTTGATACAATCCAATGATGATTTGAAAACCAGTTCATTTGATTAGGTCATGATATCTCCAGTAGGTATCTCTTGAATACTGATTAATCTTATTATTGTGGAAAAGTTTACAAATGAACTGATGGTTACAGTTAGACAATTTCATACCAGAAACAGGTGCGATTTCGAGCATTTCCATTCATTATAAGAATGATATATGATTTTGAGCATTTCCATTCATTATAAGATATATATATGACATTCTGTATAAGAAGTCCCTTTAAAAGCAGACCATCGTTAGAAAATTCATACGGAAAATACAGCACTATATGAGATATGCACTTGCCCTTTTATGTATTAAACAACGACACATTAATGATGCAGTCTCGAATACAGAATCCCTTTATTACAATTGCTTATTACTGTTATTCAAAGTTAAGTAAGGATATATATAGAAAAATGAGACATGGTATGTCTATAAGAAGCCATCTAAAACTTGAAAATCGCAACTTCTACAGAATTCCCTTCCCTAAGGCCTTCAATAATGGACACATGTCTGCACACTACGGAAAGCTATCAGAAAGATCTGTCTAAAGAACAAAACGTTTACATCTATTGATATTAGCATTGGCTATATCAGACAAACAAATGGTAAATTGTTTATAATGTATTGCACTAAATTCCATAACCAACAATATATATCATGAAACACTGAGTCCTAAAGCACCATCATTACAACTGATTACAATACAATGTGGTAAACTAATACACAAGTTATTTTGTTTTATAGTACCTTCTCCTCTGTAAATGTTTATATTTAATTTTGCAACAGGAATCTACAATAAAGCATGCAATACCAGAAAACAAAATAGAAGTGAAAAACTTTCACTTAAAGTTGCTGTCCAACCTTCAACAATAAACAAAAATCCCACAACGTACTGCAAAAGCAAAACAATCCTTTTAAGACCATAATCAATTTACTTTTAGATTTTACACCAAAGACTATTTAACTAGATCAGATATCAAATGCTCTCAAGTTACTGCACAGATCTCCCATAAGACCTTGAACGATTATTTTTATGGCTAACATAAAGCCACTGTAGCCATTCAGTAATTTTTGAGAATTGGGGGATGAAAGGTTTATGTTTGTTACAGGAAATCCCAAAATAATTCAGATCAAAATCTAAAATAAGAATCATACAAAAAAAATTCCTAAAAAAATTCACAGAATTCCATTCACTTAATTTGAGGAGTAGCAGATGGGAAGTTGGGATCCCCTACATTACTATGGCAAAGTCCATGTTTTGCTATGGGAAGCACTGACATTACTCAAAATTTAGATTAGGAAGTACTGTAAATTCAGAAATTATTGCGATGTTTTTATTATTGCAAATAATGCGACAGGATGCAATTCGCAATAATTAGAACTCGCATTTGGAATTTTGCTAGTTGTTTTCTGTTACAGGATTAACTAAACCGCAATATTAAAACTCGCATTTTCACCAGCATTGCAAGTTTTGCAATAATAAATGCACGCAATAATTTCCAAATTTACAGTACACAAAAGTATTGTATAAAAAAGAATGCCTGATATTTTTATCCAATTCTATTCATAGTTTTAGAGTAGTGGATGGGAGGTAATGACTCTCCTAAATTATTACGGCAAAGTCAATTTTTCATAATCAAAATCATTCAGATCAAAATCTTAAATAAGAGGCAAATTAAATCATGTAACAAATGGATCCCTGAGAGTTTATCCAATTCCTATTGTAGTGGGAGATGGGAATGCACATGGTGCAGTGTAATAGTCACTCAGATCACAATTCAAAATAAGAGGGGCACAATGGTTTTATAGCAAAGAGTCCCTTTAAGTTAGTGTTTCATGAGTTCAACTTCATAGTGTTAGGGGTTGAAGCCAACCTCCGGCCGCTTACAGTATTATGGCAAAGTCCATGTTTTGCTTTGCGAAACCCCAAAATATTTAAGACCAAAATGTAAAATTGGAGGTGCACTATGGTATCATAAAAATAAAAAGAATGCTTGAAATTTTAATCAAATTCCACGCATAAGTTTTTGAGTAATGGACGGGAGGTGGGGAACCTTTTTCAGTATTACTTCAAAGTTCATGTTTTCAATAAGAAACACCCAAAACAACAAATATTAAAATCTTACAAAGGATGTGCACAATGATATACATGTATATATTATTTACCAAAGAATCCCTGGATCCATTTAGAGAAGTAGCAAACAAACCGAAAAACCAACAAGCTGTATAGCCTCTGCTGGTGAGGGAGTAGGGTATATATCCATAAGAAAGTCCTTGGTAATGTATAAACTAAGGATAGGTCATCATACAAGTCTGTGAATCAGAATTTATTACAGCCTTATATATAAATCAACTATAAATAAACTGTGAGCAGTAAACTAACTAAATAATACCCACATAAGTCTACTTCTTCTGCAATTAGAGGATAATGGCTAAGTCTACAATGCCTTTTTGACAGAAAGGTACAAAAGGAGATGATGTGTAATAATCATTTAGACCAAGATTTAGAATAGAATGTAGACAATGGAATCATATATCAAGTTTTATCACACTCTCTACAAGTTTTTGAGGCATAGTAAATGGTTGATAGGAATCCCCACTTGCCCATTGTATGCTATGGGAAACCTCCAAATCTTTCAGATAAAAATTTAAAATAGCCTTATTAGGAGGTGAAAACTGTAAAATGATGTCACGTAGCAAAGAATCCCTAAAAGTTTCATCAATTTCTTTTCAGTATTTTGTAGGAGAAGCTGAGGAGATGTGACTCCCAACATGGTTTTGCGTAATATTTTAAATCAGATCAAAATTTGAAATTAAGGTGCATAATGGGTCATAAAACAAAGAACCCCTGAAAGTTTCATTAAATTCCTTTCAATTGGTTTTGAAGATTAGCAGAAATCTGGTAAGGAGGAACACCATTGTGTTGTGTAGTAATAACTCAGTTAAAATTAAAAGTAGGAGTTGCAAAATGGTATCATAATGCAGAAAGAATCCATTTAAGTTTCATCAAATTCTATTCAGAAGCTTTTGACCAGTATTATATCCATGCTTTTCTATTGGAAACCGTGAAATCATTCAAATAAAAATCTAAAATATGAAGTGCAAAATGGCATCATTTAACAAAGAATCCCACAAGTTTCACTGAATTCTGAAGTTTTTGTGGAAGATGGTAACACCCCTCACAACATTAACATGGCATAGTCCATAAGTTGCTTTTGGACACCAATGAAATCATTCACATACAATTCTAAAAAAAGATGCAGCATGGTATCATTTAATAAAGAGTCCCTGAAAGTTTCCTCTAATTCCCTTCTGTAGTTTTTGTGGAGTAGCAAGTGGGAAATGGGGAACTCCTTGCTATATTATGGCAAAGTCCACTTTTAATTTGGAAAACAGCAAAATCAGCAAAAGATCAAGGGGTGCACAATGGTATCATCTTATGGAGAATATGGTATTTTTTTTAGGAAAATAGCAGATGGGAGGTTGGGACCTCTCTTTGGTATTATGGAAAATTACATGTTTTGTTATGGAAATCTCAAAATCATTCAGATCAAAATCGAAAATAAGAGTTGCAAGATGATATCATAAAACAAAGAATCCCTGAAAATTTCATTGTATTTCATTCAGTAATTTTTGAGGAGTAGCAAATGGTAGGTTGGGATCGACTTCATTATTATGGCAGAGTCCAATTTGCTACAGAAAGCACCAACATTACTGCTACTCAAAATCTAGAACAGGAAGTGCACAATAGTATCAAAAAAGAAAGAGTGCCTGATATTTTTATCAAATTCTATTCATAGTTTTTGAGTAGTAGTGGATGGGATATAGGGACTCCCCTACCATGTATTGATATGGGAAACACATAAATCACTCAGGTCAATATCTTAAATAGAAGGTGCACAATGTTATATATAAGAAACTACACGTATATTGGAAAATTTTATCCAATTCCATTTGGTAGGTTTGGATGACTAGTGGATGTAAAGTAGGTCAGATGGATAAATAAAGCAATCACTATATACCCCCTGCACTGCTAGCAGGTGGTACAATAATGGCAAGGTTCAAAATGAATGTAAAATATAAGGTGGAAAATGGCTCTGTAATTAACAATCAGATCAAAACTTAAAATAAGGGTACACAATGGTATCACATAATAAATAATCCCTGAAAGTTTTATCATATTCCATTCAGTAGTTTTTAGGGTAAGTGAATGAGAGACTGCCCTCCCCATTATGGTATTAGTACAAAGTCCATGATTTGTTATGGGAAACCCTAAAATCCTTCAGATCAAAATCTAAAACATAGGTACAAAATGGTTCATTTGATAAAGATTAATTGCTGGTTTCATTATCATAATCTTTGTTTCTTAGAAATAAAAAAAGCAATTCCAATATACATGTTCAATATTGTTAAATAAAATCATGTTCAATATTGATAAATAAAATCAAACTGAATAAAATCCTGTGTTATCAGAACTCTTTTGTAATCTAACACTTTTTTAGACCAAAGCCACAACATTGGAAGTAAATTTTACTTCTCTTAAGAAAAAACTTTATATATCTAGTTAAATTATAAGTTGTTAGGACATGGGGTTTCAAAAGGTTTCCTTTTTTCCTGTACACTACGGCACTTTTTCTATTATATATACAAACCCTTAGGTAAAACAATCCCTTTTACATAGGATTTGACACATATTATGTGTATAAGTAGGTACACATGCTTCTAAGAAAAAATCTGAAAAAAACCAAGATATTTTCACATTGGAAATTCTAGCTATAACCTTTTTACTAATTTCTAAACATGTTTACAGCTAAAGACCATTTATATAACTTGAAATATATTGTTTATTACTATGATGGTGACCCTGTGCATTTACTTTTGTTTTTACTAGGCAAGTCGCCCGCTGCTGGATAGTGAAAAATTGTTGAAAAATACCCGTGCAAGGGGTTACGTTCGCCTTGGTTAAAATGGGTTGAATATCAGGCGACAGATATTCCCGGGAAATTGTTAGTTGGAAAATAAAACTTTTGTAATTGTGAATAGCGAGAGTTGGCGTATTGATTGATTAGTGTTTTATGCTACGTCGGCAGTATTCCAGCCATTTTTTTTAAACAAAAATCAGGGTCAGAATTTTTTTTCTGCCATCTCCCGAAAATCAAATGGTCCGTGCCCTAAGACTAAATTAATTTCCATATATATACATCTTGTCCACAGAGTAAAACTGGTTGTTTTCCTATTAGTGGGAGCATAAAAATAAAATGTCATGTACCCAAAACATTTTTGGGTATAATACAAAAATATAAATGTATATCCCATTTTTGCAAATTATGGAGAGGAAATGTTGTCTGATTTAAAAATCCGTCCGATGATGGAAACAATATGCCTTTTCTCCGAAAGAAACCCAAACGAAATAATTATAAGCGAGGATGACAGACGTGACTTTGCATTGTACCTATAAGACACAGAGGTAAAATTATTAATTCATCCTGGAAGGAAGAGAAGCGACACACAAAATGAGG
>JAULBM010324861.1:0-23392 GCA_032357055.1 Geukensia granosissima | reverse complement strand
TGTTTCATTGACTTTGGTTACGTTTTATTTCTGACTTGTTTTCCCAGATACTGTGTGGCATACCATCATATTCATTATAGTGTAAATGAACCCGAGAGCCTGTAGGCATCCAACTCAAATTTGGTTACTTTAACCTTGACATCATGCATCTTTGACTCTGATTAAATGTGAATTTGATAAAATTATAACTTTTTCCAAAAAAAAATTTAAGGCTTTATGCAACAGACTGCCAAAAAATCCTATTTTGTCATATAGGATGTCCAGTGTTAAATATATTTACACACCCGATGATCTTTCTATCATTAAAGATTGAAAGGTAATTGAGATATTCCAGAAATTAATGATTTTTTAATTAATTATTACCTCCCCGCCCCCATAAAAAAAGTGTTATGCATTAAATTGTCCAAAACCTCTTTTGTCACTTAGAATTGTCTAGTGCAAAATATATTTAAACAGCTTTAATGTCTATCATAAAATTCATATTATTATTATTGAATGTTCACAGAAATCAATGATTTTTTAAAATAAAATCAGAACTTTTTCCCAAAAACTAAGGCTTCATTTACTAGAGTGCACAAAATCTCATGTTTTCTTATAGAATGTCTAGTGTAAAATATATCTGCACTTGTTGAACAATCTATCATTATAAATGTGTTTATTATTGAAAATTCCCAGAAATCAACTAGTTTTTTAAATAAAATTTAAACTTTCTCCCCAAAAATAAGGGTTTACATATAAAATTTCTCAAAAAACTTTTTTTTTCACATAAATGATGTAGTTTAAAATATTTTTACAAAACTTGATCTTTTTATCATTAAAGCTGGGGATATCATTGAAAAATCCCAGAAATCAATGATTTTTTTTTATAAAATTAGGACCTTATCCCAAAAATTGAGGCTTTTACGCATTAAACTGCCAAAAAATCATATTTTGCCTCATTGAACATCTAATGTTAAATAAAATTGCAAAAGTTGAACAATCTATAAAAAAAGATGAGATAATCATTGAAGGTTTCCAGAAATCGACGATTTTTTGGTTAAAATTTAAACTTTACTCCAAAAAAATAATGGATAATGTTTAAAATTGTCCAAAAACCTATTTTCTCACTTCGAATGGTCTAGTGTAAGAAATATTATCCCAGGTTGAACTTCCTATCATAAAAGATGGTGTTATTATTAAAGATTTTCAGAAATCCTTGTTTTTTCATAATTTTTTACTTTTTTGACCAAAAAATGAAAAAAAATTAAAAATATCAATAAAAATTGATGTTTTTCTTCTTAAATTATACTAACTCGTTGAAATATCTCAGTTTTAAAATTTTTTGACGTTGGGCCAAATATGGCCCTTATTGCCCCTACTCCTTTAGGCTGGGAACATATTTTTGATCGGAGAGCCATCTCAGGGCGATACAGCCAAAGTTTGGCGGTTATATCAAACCACAAAATTTCAATAAATTCGCCTTAGTACCGTTCGGCTGTGGCGGGCATCTTGATTGTCGATCGGGAATACAGGACACATTTTGAAAAGAGGGCCTGCTCTAATGAACATTTCGACAATATTTTTTGCAAGTTGTAGTTTCAGACATGGGATTGTTATAATCACCTCACCTTAATTTTAGTAACAGCGGCCACCTGATTGACCGTTGGGGATTCCAGACACAATTTTGGCCACGCGGGGATTATTCTTCCAAAGTTTGGGCAAAATGAGAAGAGTGGCTTCTAGAGAGAATACTTGTTTCTTGCAATGTTAGGTGAATGGTCGATGGAAAGATTTTTTATCAGCTCAAATGTAATATTGTAAGTTAAACTACAGCTTGTTAAAACATGACTACACATTGAACTTGGTCGGTTAAATTGATAATTCACTGATAATCACTTTTATCCATTATCTCCGGTTGAATTTTTCGAGTATGGCATTTCAACAATTTTTTAGAAATAAACAATATACTTCATGTATGAGAAAGCAAAAAATACAGATAAATACAATAAGTTCAGACATTGCTGAATTTTATAAAGCACGCTTATTAAAAAGACCTCCCTCCTGTGTAAATAAAATTTCTAATATATCAAAAAGCACTTACCATTATTCTCCTATTTGTCACAAGACAACCCCTGCTATTTTAGAAACTGATTCATCTTTTATTTCTGAAAAGACAAAAAGACTAATAGATCAAAAACACACAGAATGAATAAGATAATTTTCTATCTATTATGAAACTGAAGCTCCAAGTTGCTAACTTTCGTAAGCAGCATCTAAAACATGAACAATTGAAATAAAATCATTTTCATGTAACTGCAATGTCTTCATTATTATGGGAAAACACATGACCGACATGTTGACAAAAATATTAAGCATTCTAAAACTTAGTTTATTTTCTTGTTTATATACGATATCATATATAAATCAGAGCAAAAAAGAAGCTTTTTAATGAATAGTCTCTGGCATGATCCGTCTATCATGTTTCTGAAATCGCTGTATCAATCGCTTACCTCCTTATGTCTGAAAATTCAGATTTCCTCGTTTATCCTTTAATCTACATACAATTTTCATATGAATTTGAATAACATTTACGTGATAGATTTGATTTCTACCAGATTACATAAATAAAGAGCATCTATAAATGCGATATGAGAAATTACAACGTCCCTAAAATCAACCACCAAATTTTGCTACCGTACAACTGAAGCTCATTTTACGTAAGTTTCACATTAACTTCGCACGCATTTAACGTCAATATCAGTGCACATTAATTTCATGTGAATTTTTTACAGGATTTTTTCATGTGATTTTCACGTGAAATTTTCAACATTTTTAACCTAAAGTAAGTTAATAATAAAATGAGATCGAACATTAACAAAATTACATGTTCAATTCAAAATTCACATGAATATATTCTCAATACATTTAAATATAACGTGAATTTTCACACGAAATTTAAGGATGACACAGAATAGAATGCCCAATCAGTGTTACTGATGACCTAAATGCTAAATCTCCTGGATGCTCTTGCGCTCGTTTCAAGTATGGTCCTGCTAGCCACGTCATTACATGAGATTCTGTAGATGAGTGAAAACTGTAAGGTCACTTATTCAAATTAGAATAAGCAAGCTTTAAAACGTCCATGAGTACGAAAGCGACATCTTTTTTCAAATGTCCAGATGTTGCAGGAACTCTGTCTATCTTTCATGCCAGAGCACCTGAACTCAACCTGGTATTTGTAGGGTCGTCTTACCCCAGTTTTGGTTTTCATTGTAGTGTCGTGGGTTCTTTGTTTGTTTTGTCGTTTTATTTTGTTGGCAATGGTCTTGTCTGACATCCGACTTCACAATTCTGTCTGTCCTTTGGTATCTACGAATTCCTTTTCATGACAAATATTTTGTCATGCCAGCAAATAAGACCCGAAATAATATCATTTTTGTCTGCATCGATTGTTTAATTTATGAGTTTGGTATAAGAGCACACACGGCAATCCAACTAACACAGCTACAACAATTTTTAAAAAGAACATAATTTATAATTTTATGTCTATTTTGTTTTCCTTTGGAATTTCCTCTTAAGTTGAGGACTATAATCTCCCTTTATTGTATTGGATTCCAAATTTGCACAGGTGTTTTTCCCAGCAATGTTTTATTTTTGGATTTGGCAAATGTTCCACCGAGCAGTACTCAAAGCTTTTGACTTCAATTCTAACTTATATCAAGAAGGGCCGAAAGATTTACTACGACACAAACTATTCAAGAAGTTGCATAAATCAGATCTGGATACTGACGAACTCAGAAGATCTGATGGAAATTTTAATTCCAAGATCTATCTCTTCTGATAACAGCATAGAAACATTTGACTTTTCCACACTCTATACTGCAATATCACAATCACTTCTCAAATCATGACTAAAATATCTGAATCATAGTTGCTTTCAAAAAAAAAAAAAAAAAAAAAATAGAAGATGGTATAAATACATCGTTATCAGTAGAATCGGTAGAATCAAAACCTTCTTTGTTCATGCAACGGAACATACAATCAAAAACAAATAAACATAGGAGGATATTACAAAAATGTTTGATTTCCAAACTGACGACATTTTTGTACGGTTTGGTAGACAGACGAGTTTTTCAGCAAATAATCGGCATTACATTGAGCTATAACTGTCATCTGGCATTCGACAATGGAGGAAGACTTCACAAAAACTAAGACAACACTGTTAATCTGTTAATTACAATTGTCAAATATATCTCTAACTATGACCCATAGGAATATTTAATTTTAAGATTTCCGATTTGTCAAAAAAGTATTTGCCTTTAAAACATATTTTAGATTTTTACATTTAGCACCATTTTATTAACACTAACATTTTTCTTTCAACTAATGATACGCCAAACATAAAACATACATTGGTTTTTACCTTTCTATTTCAAGTAGCATATAAGATATACACTTTCTATATCTATTTACATTACATATAACTTTTTAAAAATTGCTCATTTCAGAGAATCTTTATAGATGAGACAAGGTATAGGGTTTTATCATTCTACGTTAAGAAGCATACGATGTGCAATTTTAATAAGTGGATCGTATGATAACTTCTCAACCAATCATATTGTTCAAAACTATACAAATTAATAACATAATTCGTTTACAATGGGAACGTAAACCATATAGTATTAAAGTTATCAGTTAGAAAAATTATCGTTCGCCATCATAATTTGATTGATCGTTACAAGAAATATCAATTAAATAAATGAAAATGTATATCTTCCTACTATCGCAACTATGATTCCATTCTCATACCCCAGGTGTGAATAACCAACGGCTTTGATCACCGCGTAACACAATAGGTGCTACCGTTTTGTCCTATTTGATAACCTGTTCCCTTTGCTTTTACAGGTTTCTTTGCACTCAACTTTATTTTATTGTTTTGTGTAATAAAATCTTATTTGGATTCATTTTATTGGCTATGGTCTTGTTTGTCTTCAGATTTAATGATTTCTGTCCTTCCCTTTGCAATCATCACATTATTTTCTTCATAACAAACTGAAAAAGTTTGGATTGTTAATTTTCGCTTTTCTAGAAATAACATAGAAAAAGTCTTATCGAATCACGATGGGTATAAAAAATCACATCTACAATGTACCATTTGAGAATGTTAAATTTATATACTTGTATGTGTTCGAACAACGTGAAGAATAAAATAAAATGCTCTATACTATTCAGTTTGTTTAATATTTCTTCTTGTTGGGTGCATTAAATCACATCTTTCCCATTGTGGTTTATTAGTTTCCTATCTAAAGCGAAGAAAACTTAACTTATTTTCTAAAGAATCTAATAACGTAAGCGTGTACTACATGATCAAATGTTCATGGTGAAGAATACCACATTCTTTTTTACCAAGCCAACATGCTTGCAAGCATTAAGGAACTATCACAAATACTCATACAGCTAAGATTATCCCTATTTTCTGAAATAGTTCTGGCTACATCTCGATTAGACTGCTCTTAATGTCTTGAAATATAAATTATCTATTGCAAAATATTTTTGAAAATTTAGTTTATCTGTTCTTAAATGTATTTGTACTTAAACAATTTCCCCAGGGAGCTGTAAATGTTGCTCTTCATTATTACCCGTCGCTTTAATTGGAAAAAAACTTGACAAAACTCATTTCAATTAACTTGTTGGCTAGACGCATTCTGCCAAGTAAAATATAGAGTTATTACTTTAACTGGTTTTGTTGGAGTTTCTTGAGCCCATTAATTATTGTTTGACCGACAAGAATGTGTGTAGTGTCTATCTACGTATTTATATATATATAAAAAAATTTTATGAGACACATAGTATTTGTTAAACAATTGTTTCTCCACATTTCACAAAGATCAATATAAAAGTTGGACTAAATTTGTCTTATGCATGTATTTAAGCTTTACATAAAAAAACAATCATTATTCCAGTTTCGAGCAATTAGAAACGAAAGAAGGCATACAGGTATGATAATTATATTCGTCAAAACTCAAAAACAATTGAATTTTTATAAATGTATTGTACGTACCACCAGAAATGATAATAAAGTCAATGAAATGGATTTGAAAGCTCTAACATTTTCATATGATACTAAATTGGATTTAATTAAATACAAGCGGATGTACAAGTATATATTCATTAGAAAGTATTGGATTTTATAGTAGCGTACTTTACAGTTTCTAACATTTGCTGTCGACAGATATTTAGATTTATTGCTCTGTACTTAATAGCAAAATAAAAACAGCAGGTTTGCGTAAAAAACAGAATGAAGTTCTATAAGATTCCAAGAGTGGTTGTTCGAATATATGTTGATATGTCGGCAGTTTCAAAATTAAGCAAATGTTTTGTCAGATTATTTTTGTATTGGATATTAAATTTTGAAGGAAACTGAAAATCCAGTGGGATGCCCCGATTTTGACCTTAAGTTATTCTTTTACATAAAGAAGAATGCCAAAACTACAATTGATTTTACATTTTTTTAAATAAATTTCAGCGACAAAAAATTAATCGTAAGTCAAATTACATAAGAAAGAGTTATTTTAGACCAGCTTATCCGCAAATGCAAGAACCCATATTAAAGTAGATGCCAACCACTTGGTTTATAGGTGTAACACTATATGGACGTCAACATTAGAGAAAGAACTGCTGTCTTTTCTGGGCATTTCAGTTACCTTTATTTTTGTAATTTTTATTGTGCATTTGTTCATGGTTTTTGATTTCCTTTGTTCATGGTCTTGTATTGCTTGTGATCATGCTCTGGTATTTCCATTGCTACTGGTCTTGTATTTCATTTGTTCATAGTCTTATAATTTTTTCAAATTAAAATCCCCAGCGAAATCTATTGGGAGTCTTTGATAACATAGTTATCCTGTATGGCGCCAAATAGTGGTGAAGTAAACAAATCAAAAGACATTTGTACTTTGTGTGTTTTTCATAAAATTTCTATTTTAAAATGAGGCTTATGATTTTAGTACGACCTTGCCCTTATATCTCATTTCTCCCAAGCCCAGATTTCTAGTTTGTGATGAGTTAGCCACTTAGTGAGAAACTTAGGCCATGAGTCCCCAAGGCTACTTTGACTTACGATTTGTGCTTATTTTTGTAGCTGAAAATTTTTTTAAAATGTAAAATCAATAATAAATGGTTGTTCAATAGAATTAACCACATCCATCCCAATTTGTCGTATCATATTGAGTATTAGCAATAGTCAGTCTTTGTGTGAATTTAATTGTCATCGCGATAACTCTACTTCACGTTTTGAATGTTCTCGAAGATGCAAGAGAACCCCACTATAGTATTATTCACGGAAAATGCAACCAAAAATAACAAGAATAAAAATACATATAAAAATGAATAAAAATATAATAAAAGTCGCCAAACATTATTATTTTTACAATAATATATTTATATGTGGTGACCTTTCTTTACCAATATTAAGACAATGAAAACTAATATTGTAATATGTAACACCAAATACTAGTTTTGTGTTAAATCCACTTTATCTGTAATATTAATGTGAATAAAATGGCAACGTTGCATAATCTTAAAATCATTTTAATGTAAAATAGCTTGAGATTTTATAAGATATATACAGTAACATGTAAATATTTGTTAAATGAGATTGGTACTCATAATTTAATGAATGTTTTCCAACACAACAATCACAATAAACAATGCAAAAAGAGTGAGAGATTATTTTTTTTACCGATATGAGACTGCATGTTATTCTAAAGTTTTGCTGTCTAAAAATCCTTGCAACTCTAAAATTACAAAAAGAGACGGAATATTAATCTTAAATAAACGGGATTGTTTTTACTGGATCGAATTCACACTGTTTAGGATTGGATAAAAAGCTTCAATTGTCACAACCGTTTAAGATTTTAACAATGCAAAGAAGACATCTTTGACAATCATCCGTTTATATTGTCGTCATTTGGAATTTCAACCAAGCAGGAGAATTGGATTTTCCTTTACTTTACTGAATTCTAAAGCTATATTAGTGTCCCTACAAACAACACTATAGTGCAGGGTCTATCAAATGCTCCAAAAACCTCACTCCATGTAACTGAAAGTTTTTTTTTTCAGCAGTAAAAAAAGATCTCAAGAGTTACTGTGAAATGAACAATTCTAGAGGTGGAAAGAATCAAATGTGGAATCTAAAAACTCAAATCTCTGTTAGAATTCCTAAAATTTATATCAGGTCCTTTCCTCCTGCAGTGGAATCAAAGCATTTGATTTTTCAACTCTATATACCACTTTTTACCATTAAAAACTCAAACAAAAATAAAAACCTTTGGTTTACCTTTTGTTAAAAAGATGGCAAACATAGCTACAAATACTTATTACTAGGGATGGACAAACCCTAATTTGTTCTTAATTTTAAAAACAACCTCTCCGAAAAGTGCATTTGCAGAAAATGTGCCACCCTTCTCGTCGATATATTCATTTATTCGTATGAAGCTGACTTCATACAGAGCCTTCTGCACAAAAAGTGATAAAGTACGTTCAATTGTTGGGTTTCACGTTTCGCTATATAGATGATGTTCTTTCACTGTATATTTCTAAATTTGGTAAATATGTTGACTGCATCTATCCCATCGAATGACAGTTAGGTGGGTTAAGAACAAAACTTTACGACAAGCGAGATGACTTTGATTTTCAAATTGTAAATTGTCCTTTGATGTCTAACAACATTCCAGCCGCACCTGCAAATAGAGTGTGTATTTCTTAATTTGATAGCCTATTCCGGAGCGTGTGATTTTTATCAGGATTTTATTGATAGAGAGTTGCTACTGACAATAGAGCTACTGAACTAAGTTTTCTCAAAGAAAGATTTAAATCCACACTGCAGAAATATTTCGTTCGCCATCATGATTTGGTTGACCGGTACGAATTATCAAATCAAAATTGACAATGAAAACATGTATCTTTCCGGTGTAGTGACAACATATCTGTTCCGTTATGAATGATCGTTCATGTCATTTGCGCGATATTCTAACGCGTTATTTTGTTCAATTATTTTATTTTAGACAATAACGCGATAAAAAAGGAGAAATAATGCGCTAGTTTGACAAAATAACGCGATAGTTAAACAAAATAACGCGATATTGAAACAAAGTAACGCGTTAATCCGTTTTTTTCACGCAATAGATCGAAATAAATGACACATACGGCCAATCAGCATATGAAGATAATAAATAACTCGTCATTTAAACAAAATTACGCTTTAACTTACAAAATAACGCGTTATTTGTACTTTGTTAAACTATCGCGTTAGTTTCAAACAATAACGCGATAATTTGGAGTTTTAACGCATTATTTCACCAATTGAAAATAATGTGATAATCGAACAATATATCGCGTTATTTCGACTAACGCGATAGAATATCTCACAAGAGACATGAATGGCCATAGTGACTAACATCGATTGCGACCATACACCGAAGAAGTTACATCTCATCAATTCCAATGTATGGAACAAATACATAATAAAAAACATACCAAATGGTTGTCAGTTGACTTCCACTAATAATAACAATATCAGTATTACTTTTCACAAATGATTATGTGTCATTGCAGAACATTTTTTTTGATAATTGCAAGTTTGACTATATAGTACCTAATTTGTATAGACATACTGTATTTAAGTAACTCTCCTGTTAAACAGATTGATTATATTTTTAATCCGAAATAAGCTTACTGAGTTTTTTTTATATTTCTTACACACTATGGTTATACTTATTTTACTTGACTTCTCCTGTTTATAAGGAGTTCTTGGATTTCGAGTCTTTGTTCCTCTTGTTTTTGTTTTATCTTTTAGTATATTTAAAATTGTCTTGTCTCTTTGAATTTCGCACTTTTGACCTCTCATATGGGAATTCTACACTGGACTTACATGCCTGTAGGTGAATCGGTGTATTTTTGAGGTTGTTTTTCAACCTTGTTGAAGGCCTTGTGGACACCCCTAGATTTTGAATGTTCAACAGCTCATTTTTAAACTGGAGCATGGTCCTCTTATCATTGACTTTTCAAATTGAATCCAATGGATGTATAATCAGCAAAATCATAAACAAAATTCAAAATTCTTGCTTTAAAGTGGTTACTGATGATGGCTTTTGATTAATTGATTAATTGCCTTAACGTACAGATACAGGAAAGCTTCAATTCATGCTCAATTTAAATAATTAAGGTGTCATGCCCATTTAACCTAATGAACTAGAATCAAAACCAACAATATTACGTGCACTGTGAAAATTTTCTTTCAGAGAACATTTTTAATTCAACATTAAACTACAAGTTCCCTGCGAAGTGATTATCAGCTTTATCGAAGGTTCGTTTTGATCATTCGGGTTATATAAATTTAATATGGTTGAAAATGTAGGGTGTGTAGAAATAATTAAAAATTTGATAAATGTTCAATGACATATCTAGTTTGAAAGATGTGATTATTTCGCAAGGTGGAAGTGGATAGTCATTACGTGCCTGATTGTACTCTCTTACTCGTGAAATATTCTACAGACTCCTTATTCAATTAAATCAATTAAATGCTCGTTATTAACTTTAACTTTCCAAATTTAATTTTGTGTCATACAGGATAGATAAAGTGCAATTATGGTAAATAGAACAAAATTTTCCACCACTTAAATAAAATAATAGGAGAAGTTCAACGATAAATTTATCATACAATC
This sequence comes from Geukensia granosissima, assembly GCA_032357055.1. Classification (NCBI taxonomy): domain Eukaryota; kingdom Metazoa; phylum Mollusca; class Bivalvia; order Mytilida; family Mytilidae; genus Geukensia; species Geukensia granosissima. The sequence continues at coordinate 12,692 of JAULBM010324861.1, read as the reverse complement.
ATATCATATATTGTTGGAATACTAATTTTATTATTATTATTATTATTATTATTATTATTATTATTATTATTATCATTATTATGACGTCACTTTCTCTGTCTATTGAAGAACGATATTTAAATAATTAAACATTTATCAGAAAACATGCACAATGAAGAAAAAATATTTTATTGAACTTTGTAGGATGTTAAAAGTCCAGCGTAAAATACCCATGTGAAAGTCAAAATTGCATAGTCAAAAGAAATAAAACAAATTTGAAACAAACTAAAGATAAAAAGAAAACAACAGAACTCTTTTAAATAACAGGATCAGGTGCTCTAGATCGGTAAGCGTACTCTGTCTTGCGTGCAAGACAGGGGCCGCTATCTATTCACAAAATAAGAATTTGTTTCCACGCATGTGCATATACATGGTTTGTTTCATGTACCACCTAAAAATATTCTTAAAACGATAAAATTAGCAAATATGGGATATTATGGGGCACTATTGATATTGGCATTTGGTGGCCATTTAGTATTCAAGAATATTTCTTCAAGAGTTGTTTACATAAGCTTTAGCTGTCATTTCAATGTTCTTATGTATCACATTTTTTTATAAAACAGAAGTACATTCGGTGCAAACTTTTTGATATATGCCAGAAAGACACTAACCACATCTTTCCGGATTATGGACTGAATAATTTGTCGTTAAAATGTTGTCTGTAGTTCAGAAGACCCATTAGAAGATTTTGACTGTTGTCTTTCGTAAAATTTTGTCGATTTTTTGATTTTGTGGTTTTTCTTTATGTTTCTCTAATTATGTACCGAAGAAGGTAAAACATCAGAACATTGTGCAGCAGTATTTGCAAATCATTATCTGTAATGACTGTTTTGATATCATTGCCGATGGAATCATTATTCCCGACAGTATCATCAGATTAGTAGTCACCACATTAGTGCTTTATTATGTCAATATTATTGATAATAAAACTGTATATTTCTCTCCCTAATTTACTTGTAAACTATAATGAGTTGCGGCCGTTTTTTTGTTATTTTTGAGGTTTGTTTGATTGTATTAATTTTTTTTCTGCAAACGATGTTTCTCTTTAATTGTTATGCAGATTTTCGATCAGTTTATAAAAACAAACTTCAATGAGAAATTGCATTTAGAATCCTCCAATGCTGAAATATTAGTTATAAACCGTTGAGAGATACATTTCTATTAGATTAACCCATTTCAGGGAGTTATGGGTTCTACGTTATTGTCAGAACTTCAGAGCTTGATGATCTCCTTTGGTTGTCAATTATATTGGCTATCTTGTTGCTGCTTAATATAAATTTAAATTTAAAATTGCATTTCATCTTGTTTGATTATCACGACTTTTGACGATACGGTACTATATCCTAATATACTCTGTGTGTATGAATGCTTCAATTGTTAATATGTATGGTGACTTTATCATTAGGAAATAAATATTCGCCTAGATTTGTTCCTATAAAAAGATCAATAGGGAAAACTTGTTTCTAAAATTTACGACAAACAGGATGATTTCAACTTTCCTATTACAAACTTCCCATGTTAATGTGGCAATATTCCTGCTTCCCCTGCCTTCGGGGTTTATGTCTTCCACTTGATTTGATGCCTGTTCCAAGTATCAGGTTTCCCTGAAGAGAGGATTTCAGTTGTCTCATAAATAACTGCAATAAAGATACATCAAATCAAGGTTGAAATCGTCCCTTCTAAAATTCTATGGTCGGCACCATGAATTTATTGATCCATATGGTATCGGTGTATCTCAATTTGTTATGAACTTGTTACCGGTATTTCAACAACAAGTTGGCCTCTTTTCTGATTGACGTTAATCCGGATTAGAGTTAAAGGATTCCACAATGGGTGCAATGCGCTAAACTGGGAATGCTTATCTTTCATGATCACCTGATCCCATTTCAATTTTGTTTAAGACTTTATGGATATCAAGCCTTTGTTCTTTTATTTCTCGTTTCATCCTTAAGTTTATTTCAATTTTGTCATGTCCCTTTGGACTAGGCACTCTTGATCTCTGACATGGATAATTTACGCTGGACTCAAAACTTAATTTTCAGGTATCTAAAATTTGGACTCAGAACTTAATTTTCAGGAAACTAAGATAATTTATTGAAAAACTGAAGACATTTAGATTGTGTTTGATTTTCACATTGTTTTTCGGGAGTTTTGTGAGAAAATTTTACACTTTACGATATAAATGTATATAATGTATAACATTTACATTATTCTAGGTTTTAAACTTTTGACACCTGATAAAGAAATTTTGTGTGACCTACTTAGTATGTACCTTGTAGAAATGTTGAATAGAAAGTTTCTGTAACCGCCACGATTGTTATAGATGTTTAGAACACATGGAAATACGTGAGGTGTCCCCCTTTCTGTATTATTTTCTCTGGTAACGTTTAAGTGAGTCTGATCTTAATCAAATAACATCTTTGGCTGTAATGATTTTCCTGGATTTATCCTACTTAGATTATTATTTCAACAAGGGAATCTCGATTGACCTTCTGTATCATCAAAGTTGACTTGGATATTGACCTTTAAACCAACCATAGCAGAGCTAATATCCTGTCTGTTTACGAAGTGATGTGTTGTAAATAGAGTTAACTAGCAAACTGCAATTCAAAAAAAGATAAGCAATTAGGCACCGGAAGTCGTCATTTCATCACTCTCGAACATGCCCTGTCGTCGACACGTAATTGAATAATAAATAGTCTATTTATTAAAGTATTGATCATCTTTGTCCCATTAAGTGAGAATAGTATGACGGCACATAATCACGTTAAGTGCAGAATTGGGTTTACAATTGATTTATATGTTGTCTTTCGGGATGTTAATATCAGAATAAGATATATGATATAACAATCTTTGTTAATGATTGGCATTAGCTTTTAGTTGCAATGTGTTCTTCCATAGCATAATAGCACAAATCCTTTAAACACGCATCTTATCAAAACTGGACAGACAGGTATATCCCAAACAGTATGGAACAAACGTAAAACCTCTCAGTCTGAATAAATAATTGATAAATAAATCATATTGTCACCAACAGATTTACAAAAGAAAGAATCCTAAGCAATCCACAGACAAGAAAATTATTAATATGTTAGGTACATTTTACCCTTTCAATCTACATGCAAAATTGCTCGTCAACTGTCATGACAAAACACAATGCGATCGTCTGGTGTGATATTGCAACAAAGCTGTGTCGGAAAACACCGTATATTTTGATAAGCACTGGTCGGTGAACTCGATAAAGGCTATGAATAAAATTGTTGATGTTTTTGTTGAATTTATATCATGAATAAGAGGATTTAACTGTATCACAACTTTATGCGGCTGCGATATCGAAAGTTAGTATTATACCCATTTTCGTGTGTATCTCGAAGAATATTTTTGCAATCGTAAAAGATGATGCTCTAGAGATGATTGTTTGCAAAATATGGACAATATTTACAACTTAGGCATCAATGAAAAATTGCAATTTTAGTCAAAATATGACAGTTTTTTGTAAGCTGTATGACAACAGTATGGCATTATAAAAACATCTTGAAAGATGTCATTAAATAAAATTTTAACAAAGGAATCAAGCAGTGTGCAGAATGGGTGATATCCTTAAGAAAAAAATAGATAACCAATGGATTATTTCTATGAAATGCTTAAAGTATAATTCAATAATGACAAGATTGTTTTGGATTGCATTGCGCTTTTTCAAAATCACAAGATTAAAATCCTTAAGCTTTGTCAAAAATTTTGACTCCACAGAAGACAATAATCAATAGTACTCATATACTAAATGAATGTCTTAAATTCGAATTGTGCATTGTACAAGTGGATAAAGGTACATGAAAATGGAATACCTGTTTCTTCATTGCATAGTTAGTGTACGCTATTCGTTTGAGGGATTCAAAGCGCACAGTACAAAACAATGCCGAGTTCAGTGTACAATATGCATTTGAGGGATCCAAAGTGCTTAATCCTAAACATTGCAGAGTTCAGTGTACAATATCTATTTGGGTAATCCAACGCGCATAGTCCAAAACATTGAAGTTCAGTGTACAATATCCATTTGATGGATACAAAGTACATAGTCCAAAACAATGATGTTTAGTGTACAATATCCATTTGAGGGATACAAAGTACAAAGTTCTAAACATTGAAGTTCAATGTACAATATCCATTCGAGGGATACAAAGTACATAGTACAAAACGTTGAAGTTCAGTGTTCAATATCCATTTGAGGGATACAAAGTACATATTTCAAAAAATTGAAGTTTAGTGTACAATATCCATTTGAGATATACAAAGAACATAGTCCAAAAGATTGAATTTCAGTGTACAATATCCATTTGAAGGATACAAAGTACATAGTCCAAAAGACAAGACAAATGCGAAACAAGCAATAGGAAAACAAAAATAAGAAAGGCTGGAATTCTATGAACTATTAAAAAACAGGCGTAATATCGGGTGTTCTGAAAAGGTAATCATCCTGGTCCCGCGCTTTTGCCCCGAGCGGAAAATTTTTACGGGTTAAGTCAATCCAAATAGACGTCATTTTTATTATTGAATTACAGACAACAGCTCCGAAATTTTACCTTAGGTATCAACCAATTCATGGTGGCGACGACAATTTAAGTAAGAACGATTCAACCTCGTTTGGATGTATTCTTGTAGATATTTTCATGACTACAGCAATGCGCTCTTCATTAAAGCCTTATTATTGAAACAGGCATCAGATTTTTGGATCGACTGTGACCTATAAAACCCTAAGGTATTGGAATTAGGAATTTTGACACATTAATATGAGAAGTTTACCATAGTAAAACCGAAATCATTCAGTCTGTAGTAAATCTGAGAAACAATTTGTTTCGAGGAATATATCTTAAAATGAAGAATAAATCTAAATATGAATCAGGTTTTTTGGAGACAGTTGTTTTGTTTATTTTTAGTTTGCTTTGGTATATCTGGTATATTTAACCTATAGTTTCTATCTGTTCTGAAAAAATCCTTTCTTAATCGTATGTATAAATGAACAATTATATTGGTGTCATATAGGAATAAGATATGTTTGCCCTTGGGTGTTAAAACATTAACTCTTGTCATTAAAATAGTGGATTGTAGATAACATGTTGCATAATCTTAGCGCTTTTTAACCAAATAACAGGAACTAATTTGAAAATTAGTCAGGGCATGCCGTTGAAAATTAAATTATTTATGTTTTCTGCAAATAAATAAAGCATTTCACAAAATTTATCTGCCTGGAAAACGTCCACAAATTAAAACTGGAAAGTTCTTTTAAGATTATACTCAATAAGGAACATTGTATTTTAACGTAATCATAATATTATTTGATTTGGATATTTTCCATCATACCATTTTAGAACTATACATGCGGATATTCATTTTATATTTGATTCTATTGCATAAGAGAGTGACTGACTTTATTAAGACATTTTCATCAAGACAGTTCATTACAGATGCACTCCTTACTGAGTTAGAACTGTTATGTTGGTAAAATAGAATCAAATAAAACAATCAAAAATTACACCGATAACTGCAACCAAACATTATGGATTTAAAATAATTTAAAATAACAGTAATTTGAAGTAAAATGAGTTAGACGATTCCCACAGAACAAAAACACAACAAATAAAAGACAGACTTTGCCAAACGATGGGAAATAAATGACAACCAAAATAACATAAATCACGGCAATGTAATCTAAGACTGAGGGGCAAACTAAGGTAATCCGAAAAGGGTTACCCGGTCGTACTCCACTAATGGGATCCGTCGTTTCTTTCGTATTCAAAGCCGGTAGTTTATCTAGTAACACCAAGGTTTTAAAAATAGGTTCTCTTTAAAACAGTCAGAAAAGTTTTAAGTCGTCAAATATTGTTTAAGGCATTATACTTTTAAAAATTTATCCGCCTTTAGGCATTCCAGACTTAGATTTTCATGGTGCAGATAAATGTAAGATAACATCTGACAGCTGTAAGCAAATATGATGCAAATTGTTAGAAGTTTACAAATTAAAATACATATCGATTAAAAAAGTTCTTTCTACTTAGCAAAAGATAGACGAGACGGTCAAATGGTCCAATGAAGGACTTCCTTATCGAACATTATTACTAAAATTATTGCAAAACTAGTCAGCTAGTTTTACATATCTGCTATCGAGCCTTGGGTTTACAGCAATGTTGATATTATCATTAATATGTTAAGATATAGAAATGTTTGCTATTAAGATATAGAGATGTTTGCTAACGTCCACATTTAATTACTTTTAATAAACGTGCATACTGCTTCTTTTTTTGTGTTTCATTTACATTTGCGTTACTATTTTAACTGACATTGTTGTCGACGTGGATGAATTAGCGTAGCTATTTTACATCTCAAACAGACCTGTAAACTGGTTACTGTTATCTAAGAAAAGGATAATGGGGCTTGTAAAAATATCGAGCTTCACAACAAATTGAACCATTCACCAACAAACAACTCACCTACATACACAAAAAAACCATACATAAAATATAACATATTGGCTATGGCCCCGATATGGTATAGACTTTGGTTCGTTATTGAAGACCGTAATGGTACCTGTGTAGAAGTTTTTTTTTACTGTTATTCGGTGAATGGCTGTCACATGGACAATCATGCCACATCTCCTTTTTGATATATAACCTACGGGCATAGAATGTCGTTTGGTTCTTAATTTACGACTGAAGTTCTTTTGCATTTAATATTTTATGTTTACACAAAACTCATTCAAATGGCAGGTAGCGTTGGTATCCGTTGTAGATTGATGAAAATATTGGCTGAATTGTTCAATTCATATTTTACTGACTGATCTAGCAGACCAATACTGTTTCGGTCGTATATATGAAACGTCAAAAGGAAATGATTCTAATGATCTAGCAGGCCATTGATATTGTCGGCTATATATCTTGTTATCGAATGGTACATACACTGGATTTGGTCTAGTAGGCCAGTACTTCTAACGTGTCGTCTGAATATCTAATAAGTAGAGTAGTGATGATTCTACTGGAAGTTCAAAACTGCTTTTTGCGGTTGTATATCTGGTAGTTTACATGAAAATGATACTACTAGACCGTTGAATATGTGGTAGCTAAGACTATGTTGATTGTTTTTAACCATCGTGCTAGTGCTGATGTCAAGCGACAAGATGAAGATACTTCTAGGCTATTATTTCAATTCTGTTGTTCTGTTGTATATCTAGAAGTTCACACGAGGATGTTTCTACTGGTTTCTGTGGTCAATACTGGGGATTTATTAATTCACACGATGAAAAATATACTGGAAAATCTTGTCAATACTTTTGTCAGATATATTTATTTAAATGGCAGATCACACGAAAATGATTTTTGTAGTCTATCCGGTAAATACCGTTGTCAGTTTGATTTCTTGTATTACACACGATGGTGAATTTACTGGTCTATCAGGTAAATACACTTGTCGGTTTTTTTCACGTATTTCACACGATGATGATTCTACTGTCTATCAGGTAAATATCGGTTTGTTATCTTGTATTTCACATGATGATTATTTTACTGGTCTATCAGGTAAATAACTTTCAATGTTTGATATCTAGTACTTCACACGATGATGATTCTTCTGGTCTATCAGGTAAATACCTAGGTCGGTTTGATATCTTGTATTTCACACGACGGTGATTCTACTGGTCTTTCAGGTAAAAACATCTGTCGGTTTGATATCTTGTACTTCACAAGATGATGATTATAATGGTTTATCATGTAAATACCGTTCTAGGTTTGATATCTTTTATTTCACATGATAATGATTCTACTGGTCTCTCAGGTAAATACGGTGGTAGGTTTGATATTTTGTATTTCACACGATGCTGATTCTACTGGTCTATCAGGTAAATACCTTTGTCGGTTTGATATCTTGTATTTCACACGATGATGATTCTACTGGTCTATCAGGTAAAATGCCATTGTCGGTTTGGTATCTTGTACTTCACATGATGATGATTCTAGTGGTCTATCATGTAAATACCGTTGTCGGTTTCATATCTTGTATTCCACATGAAAATGATTCTACTGGTGTATCAGGTAAATACTTTTGTCGGTTTCATATCTTTTGTTTTACACGATGATGATTCTAGTGGTCCCTCAGGACAATAACATTGTTGATTGTATACTGTATATGGTCTACTGATTTATCAGGTCAATAATCTGTGTATTGTGTATCTGTCAAGTCAGTAAGTTGATTCTACTAGTCCAGCAGACCAATACAGTGATCTGTGTCATACCTTTATTCTCGTAGCTGGACTGAACTCAAATCGTGATGATTCTGCTACCATTACAAAGAGTGTCTAGTGTATTACTTGGGAGATAACAGCTGTACACAAGTCGATACCTAGACACACTCTGTAAATGGCTCAAATTAAACATATTTCTTACACTCTTTAAAAATTAAAGTCAAACATCTTGCACACATACTCAATACAGCTGTCATGTGTTAAATTCTCTGTAAACGGCTCACCTTTAACACCCTTTTTACACTCGCAAAAAGCTCAATTTAAGTGTCTTGCACAGATTTGTTATAAGGCTCAATTTAAAACCTCTATTTCACTCGGTAAATGTTTCAATTTAACACCTCTCAAACGTCGGGTAAATGGCCCAATAAAACGCCTGATACATTCTACAATTATCTCAATATACATATGCATGTATACATCTCTAGAGATGGTCTATCCCATACTCTGTACAATGCTAAGATAAACATTTCTCCCATACTCTGTATAATGCTAAGATAAACATTTCTCCCATACTCTGTACAATGCTAAGGTAAACATTTCTCCCATACTCTGTACAATGCTAAGGTAAACATTTCTCCAATACTCTGTACAATGCTAAGGTAAACATTTCTCCCATACTCTGTACAATGCTAAGGTAAACATTTCCCCCACACTCTGTACAATGCTAAGGTAAATATTTCCCCCACACTCTGTACAATGCTAAGGTAAACATTTCCCCCACACTCTGTACAATGCTAAGGTAAACATTTCTCCCATACTCTGTACAATGCTAAGGTAAACATATCTCCCACACTCTGTCAATTGGTCAACTGAAAACTTTCTACAGACTTTGATAATATATGTAGCTTAACCTGTACACCTTATTCACACTGGTCAGATGTTGAAATTGAACGTTAAAAAGATTTGTATGTAACAGACAAATGTACGGGTATATTCAAATCATTATTAAGATAAAAAATGTCAATTTCGACAAATGTCGTATTATGCAATTTTCATAGGTCAAACTGTTATTATTGATCATATGTAATGGGTGATGGTAAGACAGCATCCATAGTATCTCTATTAGACTCAGAACCTCACTTCAGTACTACACTAATACGAAAAATAAATTTAATTGACCGTACGCATTTTGGGATATAGAGGCCTTAAGATCAACAAAAGTGGAGTATTTTTTCTAATGATTAGATCTAAATAGTCAAAAAAACCGATGTACAATTAAAGTAACACGTTTATATCTAAATGTTTATTAATGGCAGCCAACCATTGAAAACAAACAACACAAAGACAGCAACTTATAGCTACCAACGAGTCTTGGCTAGGCACAAGGTCATGAAACATACGGCTTGTTTACGATTTTTTTACCCAACCAGCTAAAACGTCGTGTTAATGAATTTTCGGGAAAATCAAGGGTTATTAATTTATTTTACCATTCATTGTCTTTGGTAATTTCTATGAATTCTAAACTTTTATACATTGTGAGTATATTAAGAACATTAATTGATAGATATTAATTAAAATTTAATTACAATTGATTTTTGGGTCCTAAAACAATTCTCATATTATAATAAAGGGTTAGATGTTGCATTTTGCAGGAAAAAAATATACAACAATATCTATACATATTCTTGTCCTCGTTTCTTCACCTTTCGGCGACCTCTTTTTTTAATTTTAAAAGAACAATCCCGAATCCAACAGTTACCCTTGTCTCTTCATTGTCAGTTTCTTCTTTTAAACAAATGAGTCATTGAGGTTTAATGTGAAATTCTGCATCGAATTAATTGGGAATTACAGTAAGCATGATTGGATTTAACTGTTGCTTTGATTTAATGTTTAAAACGCTTAAAACGACTTTAGAAACCACCCGTGTTCCTAACAATTAATGATTTGTTATTATTCATTTTTTCCCAGCGGTTTAATCAAAATATTTTAGTTTTCAACTCAATTATAGCTTATAGGCTAGATCAATTATATATCAGTATCAGGTCTGTCATCTTATTAGTGCATAAATCGTTTTTAATTTTTTACTTGTTGGAAAAACCTACAATTTAAGTAACCGAGGCATACTTATTTAACTTGAAACGAATCAAAAGTTCGAATCCAAGTTTATTTTGATGTCTTTCGGAACAGGTAACAGGCACCACAAATACAACAAAATAACAATTTGTTTACTTATTCATTTTGCATTAGTGTTTGTACGCTCACACAATATCTTTTTATCATTGGTACACTTGCACTATAACATCACAGGGTCGATGCCTCTGCTGGTAGACCAGAGGTCCCAGAGAGTATTCACTAGCCTAGATGACAAACTTGTCTGACATTAAATCATCAAATAATGTTTTACATTTGTTAAAATTTAAAAGCACTGAAAATGTGGAAAGGCTTCGAAACGTATTGCATACAGTAGTTTGTCACTACACCTGATTTGGTTACCTATTTCGAATTATTTAAATTTCAAATTCTAGATCTCGGACTTCTCTATTTTGCTTCTGATGCTACTGGTGAGAGAAAACTCCCGCAAATATACACATAGCATATAAAAACTCTCAATATCTTTTCAGCATTGGTTAATCAGTTCATTATCAGGCTTATTTATAACAAGAATTGATTTAAAATTATCTCGAAGGCAGAAAGAAATCTTCATCCATTGTGTTTACTATAAGTATAAGATCTTAGCAATTTAATGTAAAGGTCAATGTAGCTTTGAAATGTAAAGCAATTTATTTCCGGTAATGATACCGTTGCATAAATTTGAAGTTTCAGATAGCCCTTGTTAATTATAGCAACTTAATGTGTAACAGATTTATTGTACGTTTACTCATAAACACATTTTACATGAGAGGTATGCAAAGTTCAGAGTGAATATCTATCTTCTTGGAATTAATCACTGTCGCATTCTCATTGTAATTATTATATATTAATAATTAAAAGACTTGAATTCAAAAGCAACAAAATTTGGAGAGTAATACTTCAGGATTTTACAATAGGCAACAGAAATGTGTCTTTAGCAGGAAATTGTAACCAAAATAAATCCACCTTAGAGATCCCGGTTTTTGCACTTGATTTTATTGGGACCATGTTGTTCCTTTTTTAGTTTTCCGTTTGTTTCCAATATGTCTATGTCTCATATACAATCATGCCATAATGATCTTTTATCTTCCTCTAAACTTGAGCATTAATATTGCTTCGAAATAAGATTTGCATTGATCTTCCGTCTCAAAAGAAAGGTTTCATCAATTCAACCAAGTTGATATGATGTCGAAGGATTAAAATCTAATAGTTTAAAAGTAATAGGCATAAATATATTTATATATTAAATAAATAATAAGACAAAAATGTTCTCTCTTATAACCGTGTAATGCTGTTTTAGCAATGTGAACAGTCTTCGTTTCTTGAATCTTTCAAGCGTTTTAAGCAATTAAGCATAATTTCCAAGGACATTTGACATTCGATGTTTCTGAAACTGAAATAAATTTTTATTTTTTAAAAAAATTCTTAATTTAATCTGTTAGAGTATTACTACAAATGTTCAGTTGAAGTAATATGTTTCTGTATGCTGTTAATTAAAGGCAGTTTAGAATATAACCAAAACATAACAACTAAGAGACAGGTCTTCCTTGTTTTTTTTTTTTGTTTTTTTTTTTTTTTTGTAATGTGTGAAAAATTAGACATCTTTAAATGCAATTATACTTCCATTTCTAGTGTAGGTATATAAAGGCTACTGTTTTGTTGTTGTAGGGTTTATTACAAATATTGATATGGAATCTATATGAGAAAGATGGGAACTCATTTGGATTTTTATATATGCATCAAAGCGTTTTTCTGGATTAAAATAATCAGAAACGTTAGGGGTTAAAACCTTATATTATTATATATCAGTACGGGAATCGGTTTATTTCTTCAATATTTGGCATGAAAACAAATACTTGATTGTATCACAGGTCCTGTGCATTCAAACAAAATGCTCATCCTACCAGCGCACTTGATCTTACTCCAAATATGTGTACAAGGTGTGTGTTCTTGAGTTTCTCGGTTTTTGGGCTGTTTATATGGAATTATCTCCCTTTTTGTATTCTACCGGGAACATATTAAGTATATTCAAGGGGAAAGATTTCTCATCTGTCTCCCTTACCGGAGACGTCCCTTTGGCTTCTTCAAACCGTATAAATATTCACTTATCCATGTATGCTGTATGCAGCAATGTTTTATATTTATTGAACATAATATTTGTATTACTAGCAAAAATTACGTCAAGGTTTTCGTAACAATTAATCAGATTAAGGATGTTTGCTACTCAATTTGAAAATAAATAGCTTTTTAAAAGACTGTCATAAATATGTAGTGCTTTACACTAAAAGATAAAAGA
>JAULBM010324850.1:0-13327 GCA_032357055.1 Geukensia granosissima | reverse complement strand
AGTCTTCTCCTCTGAAATTCCTTGCCCAGATGGATTAATTTTTTAACTTTAGCATCAGTGGAGGTACCTTTATAAATTTTCCTAATTTTGTCTTGATCTGAAACTAAACATGGCTGCCACAGATAATTCTTGCTTCTGATTGGCTGAAACTGCTTGGTGAAATTGATTAATATTTGATGTAGGGTATCCATGGAAAGTCCTTTAAAAAGTTTTCCATTTCATCCCAACGTGACAAAAACAAGGCCGTCAGACAAATCTGGTTGCTGATTGACTGATTCATTAAAAATCTTCTCCTCTGAAACTTCTTTGCCAAATGGCAGGTAAGCGATACAGGCTCAGCCTCCTGTGCCTCTAGTTTCAAAATAAGATATCTTATTTATCTTAATATTAGACCTAGGTTTATTAAAATAAAATAAAAATATCTACAGCATAGTGCATGATACGAGAATTTTATTTCGATTGTAATAGGATAAAAAAGACAAAATTTTGTAACCGAAGAGATGTTAAATGGCAGTTTATTATCCGCCATTTCGATTTCGTTGTTGGAAAAAAGATGCTAAATTCACGCTATTGCGCGAAAACAATAAACATAAGACTTAAGATTCAATAATAAATGTACGAAGCCTAAAAAACGCAATTACAATGTATAATTCATCGAATTACGTGCTGCCAAATTTTGTTGAAATTAGAACATGGTATTGTTGTATAACAAACAAAGAACTTCACAAGAGACTTCAAGATGAATAAAGAATACAAAATACTTACTATCTTGAAATGAAAAAACGAATATGATAAATTACTATTCATGTCTTATAAGCGAGTAAACTTTGAAATGGTAATAAAATTACAATGTTTCGACCCCTAGCTAACCTAATAAAGGTCAATAAGCGAAGCACTTATTATTATTTTTCATATTAAACATATCTTCTAAAAATAGAAATTTATTATTTTCAGGTGTTTGGAACGATAATTTCATATGGTGTAATTGTCGTACAGTTTTCCCTCTCACAGACCTGTATTCCAGTTATTAACAATGCAACAGTAACCTAGATATGGAATTTGATAGGAGTTGAAAGTTTCCTTGCTTCACTTCAATAAAATTCCCTTGCTTCACTTCAAAGAAAGTTTCCTTGCTTCACTTTAAATAAAGTTTCTTTGCTTCACTTTATAACAAATTTCCCTGCTTCCCTTTAAACAAAGTTTCCTTGAATAACTTTAATAAAGTTTTCTTGCTTCACTTTAATAAAGTTGCCTTGCTTCATTTAATTAAGTAAAGTTTAATTGCTATACTTTAAATGAGACAAACATCTTTCATTTCAAACAAAACGAAGTCGGGCATTTTAAAGGATCGAGGAATTATGGCATAAAATACCAACTAGTGAACATTTTTTTATATTCTAACTTCATATCTTAGTTTATTTTTGTTTCTGTAAACATCTTGTATACAAGGCAAATTATTGTATAATTTTATATTATTATTATATCAAATATTAGACACAAAAACTGACTATATAGAATGGATTTAAAGTACGAGGACAAGTCCAGTATAAATTACACCATAACGAAAAACCAGGAACACCGAAGACCCGATGGACATTTTAAACTTAAAGATCTCTTTCCTCTTAGAACAGCATCAAAACATTTGACATTTCCACACTCTGTACAGCCGTTCCATTCGCACTTCTCAAATCAAGTCTAAAAGATCGAATTCATAGGTGCTTTTTAAAAAAATCGGAAAAAAAACGATACAAATTCAACGTTGCCAGTAGAAGAAAAACATACTTTGTTCAACGCAACACAAAATAAAAATAATACCGACAAAAGTATTGCAAAAATGTTTTTCTCACTGACAACATCTATGTCCAGTTTTATGGACAAATTTCCAGAAAGACAATTGACATTCAAATGGGCACTAAGTGTGTTCCTCTCTTTGCTGGTCTATTTCTTCACTAATTTTATGCAGACTTTCTTCAAGAGCTAACAAAAAAAAAAAAAAAAAGGAAATTAGCCCAAACCTTAAAGTAAACCGATTTAGCGTTCGTACATCGTGCGTTTTGCGTGCGTATAACGTTCATCGGTTTACTGCAATTTTCATCCTGTATCATGTGTGGTATCTAGCGATCGTTACCGTTTTCAAATGTTGGCTTTCATCATGCATTGTTTAACGTGCATAGAACAACGTTTACAGTGTAATTGCATCGCGCACCGTTCATCATTCATCGTTAATCGTGTAGCGTTCAGAAATATATACAAATAAATGATACCTATCTAACGAATGCCCACAGTTACTGATGTGAAAAATGTAAAACTTGGTAAGTTGTATTCATGTGCAGAGATAAAGCTAGCACTCCACAATTTTGTAAATAACATTATTTATATGGTATTTGATGTCATTAATGGACGAGTTCCCCTGGAGCATATGTTAGAGAAAAAATGAAAATAATTTGTGTAACATAAATTAGTATCCGCCATGAAATATTATCCACTTATACTATAGTTCCCTTTGATAAAGTCCAAGGACGAAATAAAACACAGATGATCATGAAATTTTGTCTTCCTGGTTTTTCCTAAGAAATCAATAACGGGCAGGACACTTTTACATAGGACAGCTTTTTGGCTTACATTTGATCCAAAGAATTTGACTTTTGTTTAATCACAGTAAACTACACTGCTACACTGTAGTCGACCGTTTTATAACTACTAAATGCACATGTGAATTCTATATTGGTCTAACTGATTTAATATCTTCCGTAAAGAATTTTGTTTTCAAATATGAAACAAAAATTAAATTTGGCTGTGACTGCCTTCTTGGTGGCAAGTGGCGTCATTGGATACAATTCTGAAAGGGATTTAACTAGTTACCATTCCACAATTTCTGTTGAAAGTTGAAATGCTTTTTTAAATTTGGACTTGTCTTGCATTTCAACGTTTCTGTTCAAAAACTACATTCTTTTTATGTACGAAAATCTCTCTTTTGAAGCCCCACTTCAGAGGCAGATTTTAACTACACAGCGCGTAATTTGCTGAAAAAAGTTGATTGAATCATGTGTTAAATCATTTATCTGTTGATTTAACTGACATCTTTATTTTACATTTGCAATTTATTTCATCAACATACCCCGTAAAACGTAAACGAATTCCAATATTATGCTTACATTTAACAATATAAAAAGGGTATAAATACGAATTAAAAAATGAGGATGCATAGGGGGCACATTAGACCCGGCGACTATTTGCCTAGAGAAAATCTGATCATAAAACTCAAGTGAAATTTGCAAGTGTGGTATTTGCAAATCACATTACGTCATTTTATCTTAACGATTACTCGTATCAATTTTGTTCAGTACCTTACCCTCCTCAGTGCTATTAGAAAACAAAATCAATAAACTATTTCGTACTACAAAAATTTACTATTCTTAACAATTACAAGGAAAAATACACATTCTACAGCAAACTGATTCCCACTCATTGGAAAGGCCTTTTTGACTACAACCCTTTGGAATTTAAAAGTCCAGTGTAGAATACCCATGCGAGAGATAAAAGTACATGGTCCAAAAAGACATGACATACCCTGTCTCGTACGCGACACCCGGGTCGTAATCCGGGTTAATGTCAATCTGAAAAAAGGTCAACTTATTGTTGAATTTCCGGTTACTGATCCACAACTAGTTCAGATACACTTATACAATATGGATCAACCTATTCATGATGGCGACTATAGAATCTAAGGAGGCACAACTTGAACCTTGATTTGACGCATCATTGTTTTAGTACGCGACAAAAGCAATGCTTGGCTCAGAAAATCCTGATATTTGGAACAGACACAAGATTATGGAATCAACTGGGATATATAAACCTCGTAAAAATAATTAAAACTATTTGGTGTTATGGTTTTCTACGTTGCGTTATTTCTACTTGCCACAGTATGCTTACACTCATGAAAAAACTATATTACGTCGATGATCTCTGCATTTGATCAAAATTTTTCGTCATTGTAGTTTTATAGTATAAATTATTGCTGGAAAATATACAAGCAAATAGATATAAATGAAAGGGCGTTTTCAGACGTTATGGCCCCAAAAAACTTAGAATTCTATGTTTATATTTTATGCATTCATTGGGATTTTTATTTTTTTTTCTATTATATGGGTAAGCAAATAGTAAACAACAAATAGGAAATAACGAAAATAAACTTGAAAAAAACCCCGGAACTCATATAATCAGAGAAACAGTACATTTCGCCACCCGAGGTACTATATTATAAGACTATGTGAACTGTTAAAAATTATTTTTATTATTATTCAATGTTTAATAGAAGTTGTTTGCAAATTATGTTTGATTATTCTGACAGATTTAGAAAGTCACTTCCTTCCTCGTATAACGCATTGCGCAATCAATAAAACAGTTATAAACAGATGAAACCACTTAGTCATTGCAGAAAGTCCATTAGAATATTGGACTTTGCTCTCAAAGCTTATCCTGTTGTAGGCAGCATCAATCCTATGTTTATTTTAGAAAAATCATTCCTAAGGATTTCTTATGAAACACAACATCCCGTTTTTATTCGCAACATGTTGAGAGGAAACTTTTCAAATCAATCAAATAATGAAGATTTTTCAAAATTTGGTGGCAAAGGCCAAAACGAAATAAGAGAACAACCAAGCCAAATTTATGATCCATTCATAATTCTTCTGAAAGTTTGCGGCTCATATTCGGTAAGACCTACGTTGAAAGGAAACACTGCATATTATATCCACTTTGCGTATTGTTTATTTATACAGTCAATCGTGGTTTTGACTTCCGTCCGTTATTTGGCCGTTTTCCGTAGTAAGCAAAACGAACTTTACAACACAGTCGGTCTCATAGGATATCTGTATTACTATGCGATTATAGCGATATTTTCGCAAGTTTATTTCTATTCAAACAGCAAATATCTGCCGTCGTATTTTGCAGCACTTGATGAATACCACGAAAAATATGGGATAAGTTTTGACATTGCCCAAAAGCAAAGGGGATTTAAAAGAATGACAATTACTATTCTATGCATTTCCATTGGAATTTTTGTTTGTGAGATACAATTTCTTTTCACTTACATCAAGAAAAAGAATAACATTTTGTTAAAATCCAACATGACGCCATTCGAAGAAGATACCGGGACTATGTTTATTATAGCTGGTATTGTGGTTCTGTGTCTCGGACTACTTGACAATATGATTACAATTTTCAACTTGATACTTTTACTGGTTACTCTGTACATATTGAAACTAGAATTCAGATACATTCAGAAGAAACTTCAAAAATGCATTGAAGAAAACCGGGTCGATGATCTTGAAAAAATACGTCGACAACACGAAAGCGTATCCAATATTATAAAAACCGGAAACCCAACGTTTCAGCATATTGCAGGGATGGCATATGGTTACGGTATACCAATTGTATGTCTTATGTTATACGGAACTACTACAGGCAGTTTGGACAGTGCTGATTACGTTGCCATGACAACCGTCATGCTACTGGCCGTAACTGGAATGTTCATTACCACATTTATGGGAGCTCATTTGAACGAGGCAGTAAGTATAAAAGTTTTTTTGGCAGACAACGAATGGGAGTTCAATTAACAAGGTCTGCTTGGTAACATATCGACTCTCCCAATGATCATGAATTTAGTGAAAACTAACTTTTTTCCAGAATTTATCCAAACATTCAAAATATTAACTGTTTTTATTCTGATTTATGAAAACATGATAACACAGCATTATATCCGAGAAGCGAAACTGTTATTAGTACAAATACATTGTATAGCACTCGGACGTTTTGGATAGCTGTCTCATAGAGAATCATACAAGTGTTATTGAAATTAAACTTGAAAATCGATTTCATAGGATCAGGTGATAGGGGCTTACATTATAGGAAAGACATAAGAAAAAGAGACCAACTAATAATAACACGCTATAGGGGTATTTGTAGTCGTCTAAAGGCACTTACTAGCACATTTAAATCAATGTGATTCGAAGAACAAATTGTAAATTGTTTTAATTTATGCTATGCTCATTCCTTGTATTACAGGCACACAGACCATTAGAAGACCTATTCAAAATTGATTTTAGCACGCAACCTCAAAAAATAGTTAGTCAGGTACGATCATTTGAAAAAAAAACAGATGTTAGTTACAAAATAGTTTTCATTCACGCAAAAATATAGATACGTAAATTGAAATCCAATATTGCTTCAGTTATACACTCTCTTTAATAACAAATAAGAATATCATTTCCCGTAGAAAGACTAAAGTCCTCAATCCGATAATTTTTCGGACGCCATCATGATTTGATTGAACGGTAAAAAAAAATATCAATTTCAAAAATGACAAAGAATATCTTTCCAGTGTCGTGACTAAAAATCCGTTCCTATTCCGGTTGTGACTTACATCGATTTTGACAAAATGTAGGCTTTGTCTACTGAGTTGCACGACGGGTTTACTAGTGTTCTTATACTTCAATGTAATCTTTTGTGTACTATATTTGTCTTCCATTTCATTTTGTTGACAATGATTTTTGTATGTCTCTCGACTTACCGATATTTGTCTGCATCATTGATATATTCGAATTCTTTTTAACCAACAAAGGCAGAAAAAAAATCAAAATTCTTATCAGAGTTCAGTTATTGTTTTATATACTCGACTTCATCTTAATTTTATCCATTTTCTTCCATAATGGTCATTAACCTCTCATCAGTAGCATTAGAACCGAAACAAAGGAAGTCAAAGATCCAAACATAGTAAAAGAAACACTCAAATCCAAACAAATTGAAATGGGAAACTAAATCCGACGGCAGGGACAACTGCAAAGTGCAATACTTTTCGAGGCCTTCCCGTATTTTCAGTCCTTTACAATTTGAGTAAATGCAGCAAATGTTTGTAAAACAAGTCTGACAATTAATTGGGCTAGTGAATACCCTCGGGGGCATAATCCACCAACAGAGGTTTCAAAATACAAAAAATTACCAATGTTGAATAGATATGGAAAAATTCGTGTGTGGTATATATACATTTCAAGGAGTAACCTCTTACCAGTAGCATTAGAACCGAATAATAGGAAGTCAAAGATCCAAAGATAGTAAAAGAAGCACCCAAATCCAAACAAATCGAAATGGAAAGCCAAATCCACCGGCAGGGTCAACTTCTGAGTGTAATAATTCGTATAACATGATGTCAGTTTCAAATAATATTTAACTCTAGGCACAGATATTCATTGCAAGACTGAACGGTCCTCCTATCGGAATAAGTGTTTATGGATTATTTGTGATAGACCATTCAACAATTTTGATGGTGAGTAACACTGTTTGTATCTTTAAGATTATCAGATACCTGTACACGCAAAATGTATGCCCCTACTAGCCGACTTATTATTTTACTCGTATGAAGCAGAATTCAATCTGGGATTCCTGCGACATAGCAAAAAGAAATTTTCCAGATCGTTTAATTTTACTTTTCGCTATTTCGATGATGTTTTGTCATTTCATAATCCTTCCTTCAGTAAAAATCTCGACCCATTATATGCAAGCGAAATAGAAATTGAGCAGAAATACAAAATTACCAATGTTAAATAAATGTTTGTATAACAAGTCTGACAATTAACACAGACTCAACAAAATCTGCATTATACCTAGATTTATTCCTCGAAATTGACCAATAGGGAAATTTACGACACACGAGATGACTTCAACTTTGCTATTGTTAACTTCCCATATTTATGTGGCAATATTACTGCTTCCCCTGCCTACCAGGTTTATGATTCGCAATTGATTCGATACTCTTATTAATTGTGCCTGTTCCAAGTATCAGGATTTTCTGGAGAGAGCATCGCTGTTTTAGCATAAATTACTACAACAAGGATGCATCCAATCAAGGTTGAAGTCGTACCTTTTAAAATTCTATTGTTGCCATCATGAATTGGTTGAACCATATCAGTGAATCTCACTAGTTATGGACCTGTTACGGTAATACAACAATGAGGATTGACATTAACCCGGATTAGAGTTGAAGAATTCCACGAAGGGTGTTGCCCCTAAGACAGGGGATGCTTACCCTTCTGCAGCACCTGATCCCTTTCCAGTTTTGTAAGGATTTTGTGGATTCCAACCTTTGTTTCTTTTGTTCTTCATTAAAGTGTACATATTTCTAAACTTTGTATGATGTGTGAGATTTTAATCTTTATTTAATCACGAAAATAATAAAGTTAAAGATGCCTTTACCACACATCAATGAAAACCATTAGTAAATGCTTTCATGAGCATACATAAATAATTCTACAGTTTGGCTGCATCTGTAGAAAATTGATAAAAACTAGAAACGGAAATGGTGTTAATAGTTTCACACAACACAACCCATATAGGTCTCAGTTGCTTAAAAAACTTTTCTGTAAGGGTTATCTTTATTTCAATATTTTCCGATTTTGTGTAGTATCTGGTTACATTTTTGTCCTACATGTTGTCGATACTTATGTCTGGTGTTTCCATAATACTTTGTTTCCCTGTGATATCAAAATATTTATACAAATTCAAGCTTGATGAATTTTGATTGAGTTTAAATTAAATAGAACTAGATATATTTTCAGTTGTATGTAGATTTTGAACTTACTGTTAGAAATAGCAGGTTCTTTTTCAAGGTCGATTGAACGTTTATCCCTTGTTATCTATGTAATAGTCTTGAGAGCTCGCACACATGTTTAAGCCGGCCACATATTTTATATACCTGTCCCAAGACAGGAACCTCTAATCAAATTGTAGTCGTTGTTTTAATGATTTATTGCGTATTTACATATTTGTTTTTTTTTATATGCGATGGTTTCAAATTGCTCACAAGATACATATCTATATTTTGAGGCTCTTTGCTAAATAAAAGGATGCTAGCCTATGCGGTTCCTGTGAAACAAATGCGACAGAAATTATTTTGTTACAAAACACGCAAGGCGACGGAACGAAAATGAAAACGACACAATTAAATATATCAGGAAGCGCATACTATAGTTACATGATTGCATTGTTTTTGAATAATTAATTCTCCCAGATCTGAGCGAAAATATAAAAAGAAAATATAAACAGGAATGATAAACAAAAATATTTTAAATGACTGTAGATACATGATACATACGCTTGGAACATTGCGATTGCTTACAAGCAAAATAATAGTATGTTATTTTTGCATATAGAAATACATATCCTCTTTCAAACATGGACAGGAAATGTTGATTGAATCCATTTTTTTCAGGTTTTCGGTACCATCATTTCATACGGAGTAATCGTGGTTCAGTTCTCACTATCAAATGGCTGTGGTACAGTAATGGACAATGCTACAAGGACATAATCAACCATTCAAATGTCAAAGACTTTGCTATAGTGGACATTTCTTTGTTTTGTATAGTAAAACTGCAGGATAATAAACCTATATACAGAGAACGTAGTAGACGTAATAAAATTTAAAGTTATTTTTCATTTATTTGTGTTTTAATGATTAGAACTATTTGAAATACCGTGTTACTAGTGCCCTGAGAGGACTAGAGTCTTATAAATCAGTACTACCCTCCCACATAACTCTGACTTGGTGCGATTCGGTTATTTTTTTGTTTGTGTTGTTTTCATTTTTTTCATTTAATATCCTTTGTGAATAAACTTCCAAACATTTTATGTATTACAGTCTTCAATAATGAACTGAGACCATACCATAACATAGAAAATGTGAAACTATTCATAAAGCACGACCTATTCCATTGACATAAATGTTGAACTAATTGGAATATGGGACCGGCCATAACACAGCGTTTCTCCGCCAGGAGAATAATGCCACGCATATAGCACGTTAAAGACCCCTTTGCAACAGCTCGCAATAAGTGATCGTGCCGCCCCTACCCAAACAGTCCCCATTCGGCTTCATGTGGCAATAAAATCCCCCAGACTACCCATTATGATTGATAATTTGTTCTCGTCCTGAACTTGCATGA
This sequence comes from Geukensia granosissima, assembly GCA_032357055.1. Lineage (NCBI taxonomy): Eukaryota > Metazoa > Mollusca > Bivalvia > Mytilida > Mytilidae > Geukensia > Geukensia granosissima. Next base: position 3,332 of record JAULBM010324850.1, on the reverse strand, counting down.
AATATTTTCATATCATTCATGCAATTCAAGTAAGAGAAAAATGGGTCAGGACCATGAGGGTTTAATGGAAATATTAAATCTAAGCGTTTTTGAAATCATGGATCTGTCTTAAACCATGATTTTAAGTTTTCTGTTAAATCTAGTATCTAAAATATAGGCTACTCAAACCAAATTAGTCATATTGATAAAACTGATAAAATTGATGTAAAATATTCGGTTACATATCAGCATGGTCGAAACTTTTTGACGACTTGACTGCAGGTGGTTGCTTATTAAGTTAAAGTGAAAGAAAATCAATGTTATTTGATTAAAATAAAATTCCAGGGCATTCTTACCATTTAACTCTTGTGAGTAGACATGACAGTAGGGTTTATACTGCAATCTCAGTGTGGTAAAGGAGAAACCGCTTTTTTAAAGCTGGACCACTTGTTGCCTGAAAACTTATTTGTTCGAGCTAGAGATCTGGTGTACATTCCATATTTCACGAGAACAGCTAATTAATACGTTGGTTTCCATCATTTACCTTATTGCTATTGTGAAAGAAAAACCTAAAACAAACAAAAGGGAAGATAACATTTCCCGTTCGTTTTTTAACTCGGGGAAAAGAATTTGATCACCAGAGTCAAGGTCAGTGGAAATGTAATTTTACCAAAGTCTTCTGCCTTCCGATTCATATGCTCTCAAAATACCGAGGTGGTGAAGGAAAAGAAGTTTACCACGCTGATATTACTGGCTTAGGTGAGAAAAGCAATTCAAATCTTCAGTTCCTGTGTATTACTCACTTAATATACCAGTGACTTACCACTTTTGACAAGTGGTTTCTCTTAGTTCAATGCATTGGTCGTTGCACTAGAATTCAAGGAAACCCAATTTGTCTGTAATACTATACTATACTATACTTACTCCAAAAAGGTATAAGATACCAAACATAGCGTAAAGATTCGTCTTCTCAAAGTTATGAAGGACGAATAAGTTAACCTGTAGACCATTTTTCTTCTTGTCTGTTTCTAGTTAGAATTCGACCAGTTGTCTTTCTGTCTTTCCTTAATCAGCACCTTACTGTGCGTGCCGCATTTCATGATGGAGACCATTTTTTAATCAGCACTGCCCGTCAAAAAAGAATGTAGAAAGCAGAATAGTATTTTCATATCCAAATTTCCCCAATTCTCTCATTTTTTTCAGATTGTTTGGGGTTACAAGATTTTTGCTTTCAACCATTGAATATCGGTCTTTCGTTTGCTCCCCACAAAATAATATCTTGTTTTCTCCTGGAGCAACATTCCATTTTAACAATTAATTTTGCGTCTAAATGACATGATACGTTAAGTACCCTTTTAGCCCACAAGAATGAATGTCGTGTGATGGTTTTGCATTATGAAATAATGAAATTTCATATATTAACGACATGTTTTAACTAATAATTTGTTTTTGACGTCACACTAACACGTGTGAAGCCTTTAAGCTAGGATCACAGTTCAAGGGAAGATAACTTCAGCATAGTCTAGAGAAAGCCAATATACAAATTTGTAAAGCAATGAAAACACACGAAAAAGGGTTAAAATGGATTTAACAATTGAGATCTATACTGAAAACAAACAACAAATACACCCAATACGTCAATACGTTCTATATTTCTAAATTTTGTTCAAAGATTAGTTATAAAATGAAAAGATATTGAGTAAATGTCAGAGTAACTGCAATCCAACCACGAGAAAAATATATAATTTACAAATCTAGAGGTCTCCACAAGTCTTTGTTTTGCTTTCAAATATAGGAAAGACGGACGTTCAGTATAGATGTTTTCCCCAATAACAACAACATAAAAGATGCTTTATCTTTGCATTGAAAGGACGCTGCAGCGCCTTAAAACATGCTATTAATTACAAATCCTCCGTTAATTGGTATAAGGCTCATGTTAGGTCATTCTCCATTTTCTCTATATTTTGAAGTTTTATTTCAGATGTGTACAGCCTGATCGTATGTTATCCCGTGATATCAGAGACTGGTACTACCCGCAAAGTGAATTTATAAATAATTCCTTATTAATTTGTTTGTTTTAAAACAGACAAAAATGTCTGATTTATTATTTGATTTTAAACGTCACGTGAACATTAATTTATTTTAAAACATCACCATAACTGAAAAATAATCGATTTATTTGAATATTGTCACATGTAGTTCTACAGGAAAATGTGCTTTTTCTGGGTGTGATGTTCTCAAAGGTTCTGGTAGTAATTTGATGTTTGCATTGGGGTTTTAAAATATATGTGTAATAAAAACAAATTAAGCGATTAATTGCTTTTAAAACTGCACAAAGCAGGAAGTGTATGCATAAGTTAAGGCTGCAGACCAAATATGGTGGATAACTTGATGCCTCAGTTTATAAGTCAGGATTTTGATCATATGTTCGTCTTTGTGTTATTTTGTTCTGTTTAATGTACATTTTTGATAATATTCAGGTATGTGCAGTTTTACATTACGCATACACGAGAACTTTTTAATAAGGAATGGTATCCCACCCTTGTTTAAGGTCTAGTGGAGACATCTAGATTTGTAAATTCATCTGTTTATTTGTGGTTGGAGTGCAGTCTTTCTGACATTTACCTCATATCTTTTCATAACTAAACATGAACCTTAAATTAGGTTATGTTAAATGTCCTAAATTTGGACTCACTCCGTTACCTTGACATGGACCATTTCAAATTATGTGACAGATAGGCTAGGTTAAAAAAGGGTTACGTACCTGTGCGTACTTAAATATGACGTTATTGACAATATTTCATACAGATTTCTGATCTACATTTCGCGTCAGGAAATAAGGTAAGTAGTTTTGTATTTCTTTGGTGTTTGCTATTCGGATCACTAAAGCCTATGATGAAAACAAGGTACACAATGTTGCCTCGGAAAAAACAAAAAAAAAAAAATAAAAAACCCCAAAAACCCAAAACAAATCTAAAAACAAACAAAACATTTATATATTTGTTCTGTTTGTGTGTTCATTCATCATTTTTATGAGTTGTAAGGAATATTCATTGTCATGTTGACGCATAAACACATATAATGCCGTGGCATTACGAATAAAGTCCTAAGCATGTGATAAAAGAAAATTTCACTCCATCTGCGTAAGAAATGGAAGAAAATTCTGAAAGTAGAGGTCTTCACAAGGCCTACAACAAGGATGGAATTCTCGTGAGAATCTCTAGGTCGACAGAGTGTATACATAAAATCTAAGCTAATCTAGCCTCTATGTTATACATATAAACACAACAAACAACGTGAAAAAGACGAAGACCAACCAATGATATCTTCGAATTCCTTTTACTACCACTGGG
>JAULBM010324839.1:0-13327 GCA_032357055.1 Geukensia granosissima | reverse complement strand
TGTAGCATATGTAACCATTTAAAATATTTTCCTCCTCTTATCACATTGGACATGATATATTTCTGACAATTAAGTGTTTCAGTGAGATGTTATATTATACATCTGCAAATAATGAAACAATAATAATTAAAGTACAAATGTAGAAATAGAATCTATAAACCAAATTGTTGAATTATCTATTCAGCGTAACCCTATTGAATGATTATATTACAATTTATTCAAATTAATTCACTTTGTTATAAACTCCAATCAACCCAACAGCACTAATTTTGAGACCAGTCCAATTTTTAAGTAAAGCCAAATTTAAAGCCACACCAATTAAGAGGCCAGGCTATAATTAGGGCCAGGCCGTAATTGAGGCCAGGCCAGGACAACTTTGAGGCCAAGCTAAATTTGAGGCCAGACAAGGCTAATGAGGCCAGGCAACATTTTAGAGTATGCCCTGTGTAACAATCTAACTTGCAAGAAACTGCGCTGGTCGATTTCTATTTTGATAAATTCTATACTAACGCACAGGTGTTGATTTAAACAATCTGTTCAAAATAATAATTGGTTTGTCCAAAATTGAGGACAACTGCTAACTCATTTCCCGCTTTGGATATAGAGTTTTGTAAGAAGTCACGAGGTAGTTAAATTTGAATGCCGATTGGTTGGCGAACTTTTAACTTCAGATATACTAATGTATCCCAAAAGATAACCGTATATATTTACTGAAAAAATGCAAAATGTACTCGTAAGCGCACATCCCCGTATTTCAGTATTTCAGTACCATCCGGTTAAATTGATTTACATTAGTTTATGGTACAATTCATATTATTCAGTTTTAGTGATCTTGTAGCTCCAGCTTTAGTTGTCAGTGAAGTGATGTATATAATATGTTTGTAAGGTATGCACTTTTAATAACGTTTCTTTGACTTCCAAGTATTACCACAAAAAGTGCTGTTTAATGGCATTTTGTTATCTGTATGTGAAATGTTTAAGTTTAACATTGAACCGATATCCGCTTTTCATAATCGAGGTAACTAGTAACTTCTGAAAATATTGAATTCATACTGGGCATTTAAAAAGGCCGGTAATAGTAGATATCACTAATAGAATTGTTGCCATTGTTTACTTGCAGATGGCAGTAACTTCTGTCAATTTCACAGTCGTAGATGTTAACGACAATAATCCAGTCATTCTAACACCTACCATTAGTCTATCTGCTGAGCGTGTCCAAGGTGCAGTACTAATGGTTATTGAGGTAAAAATCTTAAAAACTATGTTATTTGAACGCGTATCTACTTCAACTTTCAGAAAAATCTATACTGTTTATCATGCATTTCTGGAGTGCTAATGTCAGGCTTAATTAAATTATATTTGCGTTTCCGCTTTTGTATTTATTTTTAAATAAAAGAAAGAACTATCCGAAGGTTCAATGTTCTTGCTTTACACTGTGCAAAAGCGTTTTACATATTATTATCTGCCCCTGAATTTCTCTACGGGGATTTAACGTTGAGGGTTGGTCTTCTTTGTTTTTGGTGGAAACGCTATTAGATAAAAAGAATTCGAAGATACCAAAGGGGCAGACAGAAATCGTTAAGTCGAGATAAAGATTAGATAAAGTTATTTGAAAAATTGCGTTCATTTTTTATTCGTATCCCCTCTTGCAATACACATCAAACGAATTACTCATAAAATTCCATTCAGTCGCGCCACTTCATTTTTGCAGGTTAATTAATCCTAGTTAAATTACTTAATTATTACGCAGCGTTGACAATATATACCTCTGGTCTCGCGCTAGCGCGTGCAATTGGTCACTTCCGGGTATAAATGGCTAACTTTATAGTGTAAAATCCCCAATAGAATTTAATACTCAGTGCAGCTTAAAACACATCGCGATTGTTAAAAAGTATTATTGCAAGTTTATTGCACTTTTTTCAAGCTACAAAATAAACACAATTTATAAGAATAAAGTAGACAGTTTTTCTTTCACAACCTATTTACACATTCCAGCAAACTCTGACATAAAGTTTAACTGCATTTGCTTCAAGACCTAAGGGCATATCCAAATACATGCACAATGTTTTGCTTTGCATTGAGAGTTTATAGAAGCTTATCTTTTTATGGAAAAATTTGGTTGGGGTAAATAGGTTTATAACTTGTATATTTATAATAATAATTTGTTGGAATAAATAACACTTGTTACTGTTAAGTCAAATTATGTAAAACATGTCGTTGAATTAATTCTACATCACTTTTCAAGTAAGATAAAGTTGTTCAAACAAATCATTTACATGTAATTACAATTATTTCCTACCATGATGTTGCAATCGTACAATACATTAAATATGTAAATAAGAAATGCAGTTCTTTATAACACAGGTTTCAGATAAGGATGCTAATACACAGCTCACATTTCAACTATTAAGCCACACCAGGTAAGATATACTTAAAAAGGGCTGTCATATTAAATATAATAATTGTTTTATGGTTTATTATTTAACTTATTCAGTTTAATCAATTTAACATTTTTCATAAAGATATATTAAGAATTCATAATTACTATTATTTTACATTTATCATTTTATCGATTTGTTTAATAATTTTTGTCAACTAACAGTAGTAGCTAGCGGAAAAACAACAACAATATCTTTAAATATAACAGCATTATACTGATAATACATCCTCTACTTGTTTTTAGTTTGTTTGCTGTAAGCACCGAGGGCAAGATTTCAATAATAGGAACAAAAGAAGAACTCACAGAGGATACATATCTTTTAACAATCTCTGTAAAAGATAACAACTATCCTAGCCGAGAGAGTATCGCCTTAGTGACCGTCAATTTTCCCCCGACTTCAGACCCTGTTGCAAAAGCAGCAATTATGACAGAAACCAACGATATCTTAGCTATTGCTCTGGGAGCCGTTGCTGCTGTTCTGTTTATCGTAGTAATATTGTTAATTGTTTACATTATTAAAAGGTAAGTTTAATGTAACGCTAAATGAATATTGGATAACTTAAACAATAGACAGAAAGGATTCAAAAAGTATTCTACATCATAGTTGTCCCTGTCATCGGATTTGGCTTCCAATTTCGATTTGTTTGGATTATATTGCTTCTTTTTCTATGTTTTAAACATTTACTTCCTATGTTTTGGTTCAAATGCTACTGATGAGAGGTTACCCCTTGAAATGTACAAATAGCATACCCAAAATTTTTCAGGTTTTTGTGTTTTAAATGTATACATTTTTAAAAGCTTTCTTGTCACACGTATAGAGAGACTAAAAACAAATAAAGATGGATATTTGACTATACAAATACTCTGAAATAAAAACTGCGAGATTAATTTCTATACTTCATAAAAATAAGAGTTTTAAATCTATTGTTAAGTAGAAATTACACGCAGAACTTACAAATTGTACAGCTGGTAATGTCGATGGTTAGATTTAAAAAGATCAATACATAAAAGTTCGTTTTTTTCAATTTGTCTACATCAGAACTGTTTATTAAGTTCAGTGTTCGTTATTGTGTGAAATGTATATTTTAAGAGTATTTTGTTTAAATATAGACGACTGTATGCAAAGGAGCAGTTAGACAGGGTAAAACACCAAAAAGGAATGAATCCTCACGGTCTAACCTACAGACATGGGGACCCATCACCTGTGCCATCTCATTTCGATCTTAAATTCAATGGAGATTTAGAAGAAACATCAGAAATAGATGGCTCAACGACAATTCAAGATAATCCACTTGCTGATAATCGATATCGTTATGGATATCCAAATTTAAACGGCGATGTCGATTTGGACGCTGGTGACGAGGAAATCCACATTGATACCGCTGTTGTTCCGTTTGAAAGGGAGGACTATTTTAGAGGAAGTGGCCGTATGAAAACATTTGGCGGTGGTCACGAGGAATGTAATAGTAGTGATAATAGTTATGCTAGTGATAGCACCGGGGATAGTAATAAAGGACTTATGAAAAATCTTAAGAAACAAGCATTAGCAAATGGTTCTGAAAAAATAGGAAATACCAACAGAATTCCTTCATATATGTCTGATGTAAGTGTCTTGTATTAACATCATAAATTGACTTTTACACAAATCACTTTACATCATCTCAGACTTAAAGACTCCTATACAGGCCTGACTCATTAGGATAATATGTGTTGCCATATTAGACCTCTGGTCTTTTTAAATGGAGTCACAGGGTAAAAGGAGCATACCTTAATACTAATGAAGTTTACTTCAGAAAAGTGCTTTACACGCAGTTTAATTTGGCTTTTGAATATCTATTATAGGCTTATATAAGATATGGATTGTGTCTTTCTGACAAATATTCAATATTCTCTCTTTTAAATATGTTTTTTGGTGCAAGTTTTAGTTCGACAGTTATTGAAGTTTAGGAGTGTTTTAAACTTGTAAACACGGTACCAAACAATTGGATTAAGACGATAAAACAAAATTTCAGAATTTCCTCAAAATACCAATAGAACATTCTGACATACAAGATACCAAATGGGTAATGTAATGTAGCCGTCCTTCGTGAAGGACTTATAAGATATCTGTACTGTAATTTCTTGTTTAAACAATCTTTTACATTGCAGAGTGTATTAGAAAGTAGACTTGGACAGAAACCATCGAAAGAAAAGCCAGAAATTACCGTTTACTTTTGATGCATTTCTGAACAATTTTTGTGCAATAATTTCATTCCTATAGATTTGTATTTGAATTCAACATAAAAACGATTTCGTAAATATTCATGGTCATATCTACCTTCAGATAGGTGCTAAATTGTTATTTGTTTGTAATTTATAGATTTAATTGTGATTTATGCTTCATATATCATTATAAATAAATATTAATGACAACATTAGAACTTTTATCTGTTTCATTTGGTAATATTTTTGCCCATGTTTTACAATCAGGCGGTACTTAATGTGATATATAGATATAAACCAATTATTTAATTATTTAAATATTATTTTGCCACTTGAAACAAGAAGTGTAACATTATCATTTTAAGGTGTGATGTTTTCTAAAGAAACTCCATTATTTTTCAGGATTGAAAACTGAACGTTTGTAATGAATTTGTTGGATTTCCAAATAATATAGTGCTTCTGTTTTCAAAGTAAGGCTAACTATAATGTCAACATAAAAAGATAATTAATGTTAATTATTGAAAAGTAGAAAGGACGTTTTTATTTTATAAGTTTGCCAATATTCTTACGATTTTTTTTAGATAATTTATTTTTTTTAAATATATATATATTTAATAATTGTCTGTGCATGATTATTTTTTTATCTAACCATAAGGATATGAAAAATAATGTATTAACACATGTTTGTCTAGCTATTGATGGGAGTAATTCTATGAAGTAGTAATTTTTTATACAAACTTGCAGTGATCAGTGACTTTTTATATTGTAAAAATATAATAGACAAATGCCATACAAAAATCATAGAAAAAACATACAAAGACAAACCCATTAAAATCCAAGAATGGAAGACTTTATTTACAAATTTAATGCAGAAATCTTTAACAAATACCTATGTACTAGTCCAAATTATAACTCTTTATATATTGGGAAACACCTCTCTTATTTTTTTCTGTAAAAGTAACGATTACCTAATGTAGATATAAATATAACAAAGACTTTTTCAAAGAGTGGTTCAATTTTGAAACTCTTATTATAACACTAGGAGTCATCTCCCATTTTTACAGTGATTATATAAGCTTTCATTATTAAAGTGTAGTTCTTGACAAAAGTTGAACAAACTAAAAACCTAAATCATTTTGTATTTGGCATTACCAGTTTAAAACACTGGTGGTTTATTTCTGCATTTACCACCCTCTCACACTCTATAAGATTTATCTCCCTTTGCAGTTATTATTTCGTCTTCCAAACAGTCGGGTTTTGTAAGATTTGTCTCCCTTTTCGGTAGGTGTCACAACATAAGTTTAATGGGAGAATAGTTTGAATATTTAAGAAGATTTTTGCAGAATTTCAGTATACTTTCAGTAGTTTTTAAATCATTGGTTGATTTCTGTGATTGAAATTTTATACACTCTTGATGTACTTTATAATATGTTATTGTTGATATATATGATTATTAAAATATAATGCTGTGTATAAACTGAAAAAATGAATGATATATAACTATGACCTGTAAATATATGTTTTTTAATCATATGCTTTGTACAAACATATATTAATGAAGTCACAATGTTATTTGTATGACTTAACTAGTATTCTCTTATATGATCATGTAGGAACAAGTTATCACTTTGAGATGAAATGTTTTAACTAACAATTGTATTTCTAAATACACTAAAAAGGGCAATATATTAATGGTCAATCCCCATTACTTTTATTCACATTAGATATTATTATACTTGTGTTCTTTATATTGAATTGTAAAAATTTATTATGGTAACCTAGACCAAATTTTGTTATAAAAACATTGAGTTATTATTTTTTCAATGTGCTTCCATAGATTTCCAACCGTTGCTTACATACTTCTCCAAATGCTACCCCCCCCCCAAAAAAAAAGCAATACATTGACGATGTCGTTAGCAGCATCTATGCATAGTAAATATTCATTTAGATATATCTTGCATGATAACTAGCTTTGAATAAGTTCAGATGATAGGTTATAAATGTAAGTACCTTTCGAAACGGTAACTAGTAAAGACCTACTATGTTCCTCTAAGACTGTATCTTATTTTAATAGATTATTAAATTTCTGTTAATTAATGGGCAAACCCATCTCTTTAACTCTTTAAAATATTTTATGTGAAAATACCTAGAGTGCAGTTTCGTTATGTCACCATCTTAACAAGAGCACATTTAATTTTGTGGATACATGATGATGGTTCTCGAAAAAAAGGAATGATCACTGAAAAGCTACAATTTCTATACGACTGCAAAAATTTGCGGAAGCATAATGTTTGCGTTGGCGTCGTCGTCCATGGACAGTAGGGTTTCCATTCAATATTTTTTGTTCTATTATTTCGATCCATTTGAAATAACAATACAATGATACCCGATATACAATACAGATTGGGAGTGGTTTTGGATGATCCAGTCTCGGCCGTTTTGTAATAATGAACCAAATTAACATAAAAACTTTAAAAATAAGGTTGTGGCCATTTTGGGCTAGTTTTCCCCAATATTATGGGTCAAAAGATTTTGATGGGTTTTTTTTGAATGATTCCTTATGTAAATTATTATAAAAAGTTACTCGTAGCATTTACCGATTTTTATATAAAAGCTGTCAAGGGGTAAAAAAAGGAACTACAGGAAATGTGAAATAAAATTCATCCGATTTTGTTAGGGTTTTTTGCATTTCATTCCTCTCAATTAGAGCTTTCAGTAGTATGTCAACGGATTTCCTCTAACATTTTTCAAGTAAAAAGGGGTCAAAATGGAGGGGAAATTTAAATTGTATAATATGGCAAAATGTTGTTTCATTTGATATTGATGGTTTTTTCATTTGATTTTCTGGGCACCGGAGCGGTCTCCAGGGCTCGACCTACAGAGCTGAACCAGCGCGAACCCCCAGGTGGCGGATAGGGGAAGCCCTCTCGTTGGGGGTATGCCAGTTTATAATACAGAAAGCCTGGCCGTGGGCCATAGTGGTAGACGTGTTTGCAGAGTGCCACGCTCCTTACACGTAAAAGACCTCTTTTGTAGTTTTCGAAACAGAGAAGGCTGACGCCGCTACAAAAGGCTTTTTCGTCCCTACCCATCCCGTTTTCAAGTTACAGTTAAAAACCGTTGCCCTGTTGGTTCCCATCCCACCCCTTTTTCCGATATTGACAATTGTTGAACTTGTTCTCGTCCTGAATATGCATGAAATATTTGCCACTGGACGTTAAGCAACCAACTTGATATGTCTCAATGAGAGCTTTCATGGGTATGTCAACGAATATCTCTCTATCTCTTACTGTTTTCTAAATAAACTATGATGGGGCAAAGTGGGCAAATTATCATTATATGGGATTTTTCACTTGATTTTGATGGGAGTTTTTCAAATAATTCCTTATTAATAATGCAAAAAAATAACGCCTGTTTCGAGGATAATGGGGGCAAAAAGATCACTGATCCATTCATATAACTATGTCCAGCAAATTTTTGTGTCTTGCAAAGTATAATATGTCCACACTGACCAAAATGTTTATTTGTTAACCTGCCAACGTGCTGCGGTTGCAAAGCACCTCAGTTTTTTTTAAAGAACTAGGGAAATAGATTGTGAAAAATTTGGATCAGCTTTATTTTTGTTTGTTTGTTTGATTGGGGTTTAACGCCACTCTCAACAATATTTCATTCATATCGCGGCGGTCAGAGAACCACCGACCTTGGGCAGGTAACTGACAAACCTTATCACGTGCGATGCGAGTTAAACGCAATGGATCAGCTTTAAACAGGGGCATTAAACTTAAGACCTACTGCCGCTGCAGAGATAATGAAATATAGTGAATAAAAAGCTGGTTAGTTTTTATGTTTTGAAAATAATTTTTTCTGCAAACTTATATTAATGTTGAAAGATATCTGCAACTTATTAACAAACTGGTAATAGACAAATCTGTATACATGACAAAATGATTTAATTTTATTTGAAATTCATCAAGACTTAGGAAATACTTACTTTTTAAATGAAGCTTTAACTTTTTTAACTTTAAGGAGATCTTTATTCACATTAAGTTTCTGGATGGAGACAGTTTGTACTTTTTATTCGAAAAAAGGCATTTGTAAACTAGTGAAATAAGATTTTAAAGAATTATTCTATATATAATATGCATTTATTCCAACGTGAAGAGTACAGTGAGTTCAGCTGGTAAAACTAAACAATTTTACAATTCTAAACAATTTTAAGTATTACATTAATAGCATTAATTGACTTAATATCCAACAAAATCAAATATAGGTTACTAAACTGCCTTGGAACCTACCCCATAAGAAAACTCCTGACCACTTCAAATCAACAATTATTTAGTGTGTCCGTTGGTAATAGGTTACTTAACTGTTAGATTTGCAATGGCAAATAATGTAAAAATAGGAGATGTGGCATGATTGACCATGAGCAGTCCACCAAATGACAGTCGAATTTAAATTTCTACAGGTCCCACTATACGGTCTTCAATAAAGAACCAGAGTCCGAACTACAACGGAAGATGTAAAAGCCCCGAAATACAAAATGCGAAACTATTAATAAAACCACAACGTAAGATGTAAAGGCCCCGAAATAAAAAATGCTAAGTTACATGTATTCATAAAACACGACAACGGAAGCTGTAAAGGCCCCGAAATACAAAATGCGGAACTACTCATAAGACACGACAACGGAAACTGTAAAGGCCCCGAAATACGAAATGCGAAACTATTCATAGAACACGACAATCGACCTACTCTATTGAAAAAATGGTGAACAACGACAACCACTGGACCACAGGTTCCTGGCTTAGGACAGGCATAGAAGTACGTGGCGAGTTTAAACCAGTTGGTTAGAGCTCAACCCCCTAAACTGGGAAAGTGGTGTGACAGAACAGCAATAAAAACACACTATAAAAATCGGTACTTATTATACTATAACTATAAACTTTAACAAAATATTTTGGTTGATAATTTTTCAATGATTTATTAAGCATTATCCATATACAATTATAACAATTTCAATTATGTTTAGCATAAAATTGTTCTATTCAATGGTTATGACAATGTTGATTACAAAATAACTATTGGGTGGTTCAATAGTGAGATGTACCGCTGGGTGAACCAAAACGGTTGGTTTGACAAATCCGCCATCTCAATATTTGCGAATTTATTTCTTGCCCTCAAATCTACTTATTCCACCATTATAGTAATTACAACAGTCACAACCATTACAGTAATAACATATAGATAGATAGTTAATTTATGCCTCACCATTAATATACACATACACTATTTACACTATATAATAAAACATTAAAAATATATATTGATGCCATTCTTCAAAGAATTATGAGAGACGGCTAAAAGGTATACAAAAAATAAAAGCACAAACTAAACAATCAAACTTTACAAAAATATAGTAAAAATAGAAAATAAAAAAAATATTCTTTTAATAAATATCATAAATGATAATAATTACAGTCTAAAAATTATCGGTTTAGAAGATGTCTTCGTCTATCTAAAATAGCTTTGCAGGTTTTGGCACACTTTTGAATAACAAAAAAGACAATTTACCTCTGTTTGTAGGACCATCAAATTGTTCCTGTTCTCGAAAAATTGTTCATATAGCTCGTTCCTTAGATCATCTTACAGTGGACATTCTGAGAGTACATGTTGTTCGTTCTCTAAATTGTTCTCTTACACTTGACAATCCGTGTAAAATAATAAATTAATCTCATTCAATATTAAATTGTATTATGAGATTTAGCGAATCAAAATCCATTGATTACACGCTAAAGCAATTTCGATGAACTGTGATCAACGCGAAAAATTACGATCTGGGTAGAGAACCAGATAGATGATAAGACGACGGACTCTTATTGATGGCAGTATTATAAACATACTGCCTTTAGGTGAGGGTGTTATGGTAGATTACCACACGAAGAAATAATATCACATGAAGAAAAATTATCACCCGAGACGAGTCGAGGGTGATAATTATTGTGAGTGTGATATTTTTTCTAAGTGTGGTAATCTACCATAACACCCTCACCTAAAGGGGGTATGTTTTTTATTATACTGAATGCCCTGTGATCTGTTGTGGTTTTGTTGATGCAGGAGAGAGAGAAACCCAATCAAAATCGATAAAAAATAAAATAACCATCTTTTAGTTGCTGCTCACTAAAAAAGTTTTGGCCAAACCGCCAAAAACTAATACCAACCTTTACGTAGTGCAAAAAAATAAATGTCCCAAAATATCTAAAGAATCGGTTTACTGAAAAGTAAGTTATTGTGTCATTGACAGACCCACAACAACCTCGACGACATCGGCAATATAACATCATTCGACAGCAAGTTTTGTACAGTCGAATAAAAAACAAAACAAAACGTTTTTATACGCGTAGATGGATGTGAAATAGTAATCGGTAATCTTCGGCCGGAGAGGGTGATATTTTCCGAGTTCGGCAATGCTCGGTTTCAGAATGTGATATTTCGTTAAAAATATCACCCGTTGCTAGGGATGGGCGGAGCAAAACAAAAACACTACAAAATACCACATCCTGAAGAACCAATGAAATAACTGGATTACATAAGAAATTTGCAAAAAGTATAATAACATCTTTTAGACGTCCTTTAAACCCAGTCGGGCACGAAACCTGTAAAAAATAAAACGTAAATGAGAACATCATATTGCACTCAGAGATTGGCAAACTCTTAAGTTTAAACAGCCACGAGAATCCACATAAATAAAAGATTTCTCCATAGTCTAGCAAATAAAAAACATTATGCTTTCCAATAGGAAGTTGAATTAAGAGAACCGCTACCTGTCGGTCATCTTAAATATCTGGAACTCGTCAAAGTAACAAGACTTCATCAGCACCTCATAAGGAACACTCAGGCATTCAATTAAATGGATCTCAAGAAGATAAGTTTGTATATTTCCACATGCTGACAAAGCACTTCATGGCATTTTTTGGTTTGACTCCATTCGGTGGTTCTCTGTAAGAAAAAAAAACTGTGAAATACAGACGTACGGATGACGGACACAAAGTGATGGCAATAGCTGCCTTTGGGTCGGGTGGTATAAAAAAACATGGAAATTATTATTAAGTCCGACAACCTCTGTTGTTAGAAAAAGTTATAGTACACTAAATCAGTAAAGTGAGACGATCATTAATTTTTAGAACAGGTACACTAGGTAATTAATTAATATTTTAGATAACTTTCTTTGAAAAATTTAAATATAACGTGTATTGTGTTTAGTTATTTAGTTAACTAAAGTGCAACCAGCGAAAGGAGTCTAACAACTCGGAAAATTTTTAATGAGCTGTTTGCGCTTTAGTTAATCAAAAGTAGATGATTGTTTTCTGGCAAGACCGTATTTGTCACAGAAACAACTTTTCACCGATTTTTTTTTCTTAACAAAAACGCGAATACACTATAAAATGATATCATTCAGTTGGTTGTATATAGATCTGTTGTCTTCTGCCTATTTTCTCATAAACTGATTTGCTTTATTATTTTTCAATCAAGTTTAAAATTTTTTTTCCCTTTGCCAATTACCAATAATTTGAGTTTTGTCATGAAATATACCCTACATTATGGCCATATCCAGCAATCTAAATGTTCAAAAGCCACTATATATTTCAAATCGTTTTTTTAAAGTTGAAGAAAACATGAATAAATTTTGTAAAAATATAAAAAATAATAACAGAATTCTATTGCCATTGCAAAAATTTAAGTTGGCTTATGTCTATTATTATTTAGGAATGTCTATTAAAAGAAAATCCATTCGTTTTTTTAGGTTTGACTGGTTTCACAAAGTTCACAAGACACATAGAAATGGCTTCAATTGTGAAAATTGTGAAGAAATAACTTAATTTGATACAATTTTGTCGTTTTGATAAAGATCGCACTTGCAGTAAGTTCTATTATTTTTAAATAGTAAGTTAAAATATCTTTGTAACTTTTTTGTGCGGTCATATCTATTTTGAATAAAAAACTCCAAAATTTGGTGTAACATTAAAATTACAGAAAATGTAACATTCCTGTTGAAACTTCCAAATGTTTTTGCTGTTCTGCCGAAATGATTTATGACAGAAAGACACGATACACATCAAATTTAACTACCTGTTAAGCGCTTTCTGGAATTATTTTCATCAGATGGGTACCTCAGGAACCCAAAATAGGAAGATCAGTTATTTTTTTTTAAATATTTTTAGAAACGAATCCACATTCTTTCTATTAAATATAAATCAGGATTTTCACAACAACTTATTGTTGTGAAATAAAATCTAACAAATTTTGGTCAATTACGTGGCTTAACATACCTATTCCTTTCAACAAAACCTACTGAGGCTTACCAGTTACTTCCTTTTTTTATAGGTATACGTAAATCAGGTGAGAAAACAAATTTGAATAATTATAGAGGAATTGCCATAATGAATCGCTTTTCAAAGATTTTAGTGCTATATTGAATGCAAGGCTAAAAAATTATTGCGTTCAATTATAACAATTCACAATTTGGTTTAAGAGAAAATCATAGAACCTCAGAAAGTCTGTTTATCTTGAAATCTCTGATTAATAAATATCTTCATAAATATACTAGTCAAAAAAAAGAAACGTTACATCGGTTTTTATATATATTTTTTAAAATCACGTATCATTAATTTTTTATATATATAAACA